>PVIR01019584.1:0-31789 GCA_004026965.1 Petromus typicus
ATTAAAGAGTTTAAGAAGTAATGGTATTAACTCTTCTTTAAATTTTTGTAGAATTCAGCAGTAAAGCTATCAGGACCAGGACTTTTTTTAGCTGTAGATTTTTTATTATATTTTCAATTTCACACATTAATATTGGGATCTTTATCACTTTTGTATCTTCTTCATTCAACTATGGAAGGTCATATGTGTCTAGAAATCTATCCATTTCTTCCGTGCTTTCTATCTTATTGGAGTACAAGTTTTCAAAGTAGGTGTTTATTACCCTCTGGACTTCTACTGGATCTGTGGTGATTTCTTCCTTTTCATTCATAATAGCATAGATTTGAGCATTTTTCATCCTTTGTTTGATAAGGTTGGCTAAGGATCTGTCAATTTTGTTTATCCATTCAAAGAACCAACTTTCCTATTCATTGATTTTTTTTGTATCACTCTCTTAGTCTCTATTGCACTGATTTCTAATCTGATCCTTATAATTTATTCCCTAGTATGAGCTTTGGGGTTGTCTTGCTCCTCTTTTTTTAATAGCTTGAGGTTCAGCAACAGACTCATTGAGAGAGAAATTGGGGAATCAATTCCTCTCACAATAGTATCCAAAAAAATGAAATATCTACAACTAAGTCCAACAAAGAAAGTAAAAGACTTCTGTTCTGAAAATTTCAGCATCCTGAAAAAGGAGACTGAAGAAGGTATCAGGAAATGGAAAGATATTCCTTGTTCCTGGGTAGAAAGAACCAATATTGCCAAAATGGCTATACTCCCACAACTACTATACAGATTTAATGCAATCCCAATTGAAATCTCAATAGCATATTTCACAGAGCTAGAGAAAATAATCCAAAAAATTAATCAGGAACCACAAGAGACCTAGAATAGCAAAAGCAATTCTGTGCAATAAGGACATGGCAGGGGGTATCACAATCCCCAACTTGAAACTATACTACAAAGCCACTGTGATTAAAAAACACACAAAAAAAAACTTCATGGTACTTGCATAATAACAGACCCAAGGATAAGTGGAACAAACTAGTAGATCTAAAACAGTGCCAGATATACAAAGTCACCTCATATTTACAAAGGAGCCAAAATATCCTCAATGGAGGAAAGATAGCCCTTTAACAAATGGTGCTGGAAAAACTGGGTTTCAACCTGCCAAAGACCAAAGTTAGACCTATCTCTTTCACTGTGCACTAAACTAAAATCAAAGTGGATTGAAGACCTAAATATTAAAACAGGAACACTGAACCTGCTGCAAAACAAGTTAGGTAGATCACTTGGAAATATTGGCATAGGGAAAGACTTTATGAACAAAATGTGTACAGTATGAGAACTAGCAGAAGGAATCAACAATTGGGAACTTATCTTACTAAAAAGCTTCTACACAGGGGCTGGGGATATAGCTCAGTGGTTCTGGCGCCTGTCTTGCAAGTGCAAGGGCCTGGGTTTGATCCTCAGTAACCACATAACAATACTGGGCATGGAGACTCACCCCAGCAGCAATCAGTACCACATACCACAGTGCCAGGCATGGTGGATCACGCCTGTAATCCCAGCACTCGGGAGGCAGACGCAGGAGGATTGCTGTGATGTGAGTTTGAGGCTGAGCTCAGGGCCAGCCTGAACTACAAAGCAAGAAGCTGTCTCAAAAAAAAAAAAAAAAAAAAAAAAAAAAAAAAAAAAAAAAAAAAAAAAAAAAAAAAAAAAAAAAAAAAAAAAAAAAAAAAAAAAAAAAAAAAAGCTTTTGCACAATGAGAGAAACCACCAGTAGTGTGAAAAGAAAGCCAATAGTATGGGAAAAAAATCTTTACCAGCTGTTTCTCAGACAAAGGGCTACTATCTAAAGTATATAAAAAGCTTTAAAAAATCAGCCCCCTCCAGTTTAAAGACTCTATGCAAAAATGGGCATTTGAAATGAAGAGTCACTTTTCAGAGGAAGAAGTAAAAGCATCCAAGAAACATACAAAGAAATGCACAAAATTTATGTATATAGGGGGTGGGGGTGGTAGGGTGGGTAGGGCTATGGGAAACAATGAGAATTAAGTTGTGTCATATAGTGGTACAAATTCTCATTGTTGAGTGAAATCATGATGCGTATATGTAATGTACCAATAAAGATTTTTTAAAAATCCAAAATGAAAAAAATAAAAGAAATGCACAACATCATGGATCATTCAATAGATGCAGATGAAAACAACACTAAGATTCCATCTCACTCCACAAAGAATGGATGCTATCTTGAAATTAACCAACAACCAGTGCTGGTGAAGTTGTGGTGAGAAAGAAACCCTTCGCCACTATTGGTGGGAATGTAGACTGATACAAACACTATGGAGATTCCTCAAAAAACTAGGGTTAGAGGTTACATTTGACTCTGCTATTCTTCTGCTACATAAATACATGAAAGAATTAAAAGATTCATATCAGAGCAATATATGCACACCCATGTTTATAGCACCGGAGTTTGTGATAGCTAAATCCTGGAAACAACACAAATGCCTATCAACTCTTGACTGGATAAAGAAGATGTGTTTTCTTTTTAATAAAATGGAGTAGTATTTGGCCACAATGAATGATATATTTGAGTCATTTATACTCAAATGGTTGTACCTTGAGGACATACTCATAAGTGAAATAAATAGGTTACAGATATATAAATATCATATCTTTTCTCTAGTATGAGAAACTTAAGATGTAAATGAGTTCCAAAATTTATGACATATATTGTGAAATAGAAAATCTTCAAAGGGAAAAGGGGGTAGCAGTAAGTAAAGAAAGGAAAGAAAATATTTGATTGTTGAAAAAAGAAAACAAAGCTTATGTATATCGGTGATAGGAGTTGTGACATGAGCAGGGAAATGGGAAAAAATGAGAATTAAATTATGTCATGTACTGTACAAATTCCCACTGTCAATTGTGTATATAAAATGTACCTATAAATCAATTAAAATACTGAATTGTACATTTTCATGAGTGGGTTGTATGAGATGTGAATTATATCTCAATAAAGTTGTTATGAAATTTTTAATGCAAATAACCAACTGGGGGAAATATTTGTAAGAACATTTGACTGAGAAAATACTAATAACCTTAATATATACAGAACCCTTGAAAGTAATACATAAAACCCTGCCACCTCCTTAGACAATTGGGCAAAATCAATGAACACACAATAAAAGACCAACAAACTAGCAGTATGCATTCCACCAAATTAGCAGAGGTTTATGAAATAGCAGTGTTTAATGCAGATGGGGGGAAAAGACATTCTCATATGCTGTGTCAACAAAGCCTTCATTCAGAGATCTTGAAAAGCAACTTGGCAGTGTCTATCCAGACCTGTCACCAAATAGACTGTCTCTGTAATTCACTTCTAAGAATTTATCCGAAAAGAAGTCAGAATAAAACCTTCCCTAAATCTTCATAGGAGAATATTCATAGTGTTATTATTTGTGGACATTTGTAAAATCTATAAATTAGGAAGAATTTATGTGCTTTAAAAGGTTAAATAAATTATAAATCAGCTATCAGACTGAATATTATGCAGCTATTAAAAATGATGCATTCAAATAAATTTAATGACAGGGAAAATGATCAGAATGTAATGTTCAGTAGATGAGAGATGTAAAATTGCTAATAATAAGATCTCATGCACACATAATGCTAAAATGAAATATACCAAAGGGTTAGTAAAAATTATTTAGATCATTATGGATATTCTTCATTCTTCTTGTGCATGTGTTTCCCATATTTTACATATTTTCTACAATAGGCTTATTTTATTTCTGTGATTAAAAAGAAAAATGGTATTTTTGTGAAATATTTACTTACAAGAAGAGATGAATAACTGCAGTGTGGTTCCTTGGAAAGCTGCTGTCTGCTTTGCACACATAAGTCTCTCCCTCTGCTGAGCTGGAGGAGTTCTAATGAACCCCTCCCCATCGAACCAACACTTGAAAAGCATTCATCCATACCCCTGAGCTTGTCGAGGGCTTCATCTTTGCAAGGTTTGAATCTTTCAAAGACTAATAAAGCAAATACAATATGACTGAAAGTCTTCTTGTCAGTAGTGGAAATTCTGCTAGCATGGGATGCCTTAAAGACCAGGGAACCTTTAGAAGCCAGGACTCTTCCTTCCCTGAGTCTCTGACAGTCTGGTGACACCAAAAGCCTAGCCCCAGTGTGTGCACCTGTCTGCTTGGCCCTAACTTCAGCTGCACTGAAAGATCACTCTACAAGTATCTTACTGTATCTGAATGCATGCAGGTCCCACCTGGATCCAAGTATCCACCCAAATCCTCCTCCTCCATTCTATCCATCCATCCTTCACTCATTCCAGTCCCCCTTTTATCCAGCAAACATGGACAGAGTGACCACAGGAGGCCAGTCCACATGAGAACTCATTAAATGACACAGTGAGAAGATGCAGTTACTGATTCCAACATACCAGCCTCCAGTCTATTAGAAAACAGGAAAGTCAAATGTTGTTGGGTACTCAGGTGAGAGGAGACTACAAGGCCCCGGACACTCAAAATATGCTGTTCTGTGGGAAGGGCTGCACAGGAAAGGAGAAGAGTCTGATGCAGCCAGCCGTGCCAGGGAAGGGCCTCGTTTGGTTCTGCCTCCCCCCCCCCCACCGTGCTGGGCTGAGCAGCCCCCAATGCAGGCACCTGGAACACCAGGGCCAGGAGCTGCAGCCCCACAAATCCCACGCTTGGTTTCTCCTTCATCCTCCACCTCACATCACCTGAATTTAAGATTCATCAGAAGGCTCTCGCTGCCTGGGAAATAATGATTTATTCTCGCTCTCACTCAACACACACACTATTTGCAATCCTTTGTTCTTGCTTTCCTACACATTTAATTACCATAGGATAAATCTGATTTCCCCTCTTGGAGAATCTCTTTTGTTTTCTTTTAATTTCCCTTTCTTTCACATTACATTTCACAAAGTTGGGAGAGACAACCAGACAGATGAGCACAGAGGGGGGAAGCAGAGCAGCCAGGCTCACTATGCAGGTGGACATCGCAGGCAACGCAGGTCCTCCGCTCTGCACACTGCGCTGTGAATTAGGCAAAGTGCCCCGTACTTATATTTAATTCAATAACAAATACTTTCTCACATAAAAATAACTTATTTTCATTCTGGGAAGCTAAGGCCTAAATTTAAAGAGTATCTCCCAGCCTGCCTGAGGAAGAAGTCTGCCAATTTTGCATTTTCCTCGCCCTCAAGCTCCAGCCAATGCTTGGAGACAGTAAAAGGAGCTATTTGAGCCAAAGTGACGTGGAAGCCAGCAGGAGGAAGGTATGGAGATCTCTGGCAAGGGAAAATCCCCTAGGCTGGAGTCTCAAAGAATGAGCCCAGCAGGCATCCGTAGGGGAAGGACAACCACTGATGAGTGAATTTGTAGTTTGATATTGAAAGAAGAAGGAAAAGGTATTGACTTTCCAGGAAATGGGAGACCCAGAGCCTGGGCCTGAGTGGCCCTTGGCAGTGCACCTGCCAGGCTGGCCAGGCCCCAGGGACAGCAAGATGTTCAGCTTGGTCTCTCCTGTCACTGCTGCATCAGCTGGCACAGGAGAAGCAAGGGGCTTGCTCAGCCCTGACCCTCACAGCCTCCCCTGCTGAGCTGACTCCCCTGTGACCTGCGCTCTGTACACACTGGTCAGAGCAGCAGTGGCTGTGGTTATTAGCACCATTATTTCACTTCGATCATCTTCTCCCTTCCAGGAGTAAACTTCAGCCCAAGCTTATTTCTCTGGCAAGGGTGTGTGATTGGCAAATAGTGAAACAGGGTAAAGTCTGAGCCCATCAAACCTGCTGATCTGTCCCAAGAGAATAAGCCACACTTCATCCTCTTACTTCATATATTGTTATTTGCATATACATTTTCTATTGGAAAACAGAGGCTATTGGTTGGAAATGTTTCAGAGACTAAACCTACTGTTTTTGGTGTGTTTCAGTCCACAAAGTCATAACTGAGGCAGCACCTGCTCACTTGGGAATGACCTTCAATCTCCAAAATCTCCCCTTACCTTTACTGTTTATTATCATGCCAAGTGTGTGTATTATGTCTCCAGTTGCCAGAGAGGAAAGTTGTCAGCAACTTGGAATCTGGGTACACCTAACCTCACCTGCTTCTCAGATGCTGCCTCACCACTCTCCACTGCTCTGTGTGCCTGTGTAGTTCTTGGCCCTGAGAAGATCTTCCCACCTCAGGACCTTTGTACATGCTTTGGCTCCTTGGCTTCATATGGCCTCATTTAAGTTGTCGCCTGTTCAGAGAGTCATTCTCAAACTCTGCTCTATAGGAGTCTAGCCCAAACAGGCAGTCTGACACCTTTGTTTCCAAGCTCCCAGATGTTCTCAAGTTCACCTAAGGTTAAAAAAAAAGTCAGCTCTCAAGACCTTTGTGCCACTTTTCATGTCTGCCTGTTTATGGGGCATGAAAGGCCATGGGGTCAGAGGTAAGGGAGTCTGAGGCTTCCAGCGAAGCCAAGCCCTGTGATGTCAAAGATGGCAAAGCAAGCCCTGAGCTATACCAAGAATCATTCAGAAGCTAGAAGATGGAAGCTGCTATCCTGCCTGCTGAAGGTTGTCACTTCCTAAGCATAATGTATAGGATGGTCTTTCAGATGGTTGTTCACAGGAGGAGAAGCTCCAGAGGTGGAGATTCCTAACACCCCTGTATCTGCACGTGCACCTGCAGCCCATGTTCCTTCTGTCTCTAAAGTTAATGTGTAGATCTGATGTCTATTAAATAAGGAAAATAAAACCAGAAAGCAAAACCTGGAGAAAAGTAAGTGTAACAACCTATTAAGAGTGAGTGACTTAGGCCTATATGGAAACCAAGCTCTAGGTGCTGTCACTGTGAATGCCATGAGCTTGTGCTAAGTGAGTCCACAGAGATCTGCCAGGCATATGGGTGCCAGATGCTTCCAAAGGCAAGTCAGCTTCAAAATGGAGCCCACCTGAAAAGAAGACCCAGAGCTGGGAGGCACTTCTCCTCCCTAGTCTGTAGCTTCCATGAGGATACCCATGCCCCCTGTGCAGAGTGCACTTCCTGCCACTGGCACAAATTCAGATTAGCTAAATTAGGATCAACATTTCTCAGTCCACTCAACCTCTATGGCCTTCCAGCTGGAAGAAGCCTTTCCCTAGGAAACACATGGCTGGTTCAAATTCAGCACCATCCTCCTGTCCATTCAGGTTTCTGGTTATAAACAAGAGAGACTGACTGTAGTTCAGTGAGACGCACAGAAAAGGAAGACCACCTTTTGGAAGATTATGCAGTTCTTTGAATCAAGTCAGGCTGGGCTATAAAGCCTGGGCCACGGCCAGAAACAGTGTATATCTAGCCAGACTTCCTGAAGACCCTCTGCAGCTACCCACCCTCCTGACCCTCTATGGTACATATTGATGCCACAAATGGCCAAACTACTCCTTCATCTTCTAATTCTTTGTTCAAAGGTCAAAGCTGTAATGAGAAGAATCCAGGAAGTTGGGCTGAGGTCAGGTACTCATGCCTACCTCCTCAGAAGGGAGAGAAAGGACTTCTCATGGGGTAGACCTCTTCCTCCTATTCCCCACATGCCCTTCTGTTTCCCTGACCCCCATCCCTCCTGCCTCTGCTTCCAGCAGGAAAGACATTTCTGGTTCTGGCTAGCATTTCCTCTCTTACCATTAGACATGTTGACACTACAACATAGAATCCCACCTTCAAGATACAGCATGACTTTATTCCATAAGACCTTTAGGAAGTCGCTGAACTGAAGCAGGAACAAGCTCTCTTGTTTGACATGCAAGTGAGTCAGTTTTACATTACAATGTTTACCATGTGCTAAATCCACAATCAAGAAAAAATACTGCTACAGTTGTGAGTTTAACTTCTGGTTGCCCAAGGAAGTGGGGAACAATTTCTTAAGGGAGATGCTGGGAAAAAGACCAGCGTAGTTCCAGAGCCAGGTGGCTCAAGATGTGGCGGGGGGGTGGGGCAGGGGCATTAATCTTGGCCAGAGCTGGAGGAGCTGAATCGCAGCTTGGCCCCAGGATTCTCTTTTTTTTTTTTTTTTTTTTTTTTTGAGAGAGGGTCTCGCTTTGTGGTTCAGGCTGGCCCTGACCTCAGCCTCAAACTCACATCACAGCAATCCACCTGCCTCTGCTTCCCGAGTGCTGGGATTACAGGCATGAGCCACCATGCCTGGCACTGTGGTATGTGGTGCTGATTGCTGCTGGGCATAAGTCTCCACACCCAGTATTGTATATGGTTAACTGGGGATCAAACCTGGGTCTTTGCGCTTGCAAGACAGGTGCTGGAACCACTGAGCTAAATCCTCAGCCCTCGGCCCCAGGATTCTTGACCAATGGCCAGCATCTACTGCTCTTTCTTTTTTCTCCTGCTCTTTTGCCTCCTCACTATTATCCTACATGTCTGTCTAAACCACCTGCTAGCCCTCCCAGATGTGTCCCCCAACATATGGACTCTTCAGCAAGCAGTGGTGATATAGAAGCCAGGCAGCCACCTCTTGGTGCCTGCAATCTGTCCATCTCCCATCCCCTGATAGACAGGCACTGACTCTACAGCTGCTCCTCAGAGGGGTGTGTGTCATCAAAGGGCAGGTGCTACAGGGACAGATCACACAGTCTTGGTGTAGAGGGGCTTACCATTTTGCTGCACACAGTCCCTTGACACAGGTTACTACTTAGAGTTTAAACAAAGTGGCTAAGTGACAGCACTCTCATGCTCTGTTTTCATTTTGGACAAATGGGAATACTTCTTCATCGAATTTGACCCAGTCATGGTTTAAAAGTGAGGATGACTTTGGAGGTGGGAAGGTTTTCATTAAGTGGTCTGGTGCAAGCTTTTACAGTGTCATGTCTTGAAAATGCACTTGAGAAGGGAAGTTACCTTGAAAAACTCTCCACAAATGATCTCTGTTTCCAACAAACCAAAGTATATGTAACTAGTAGCACATAAAATAATGGCTGATTGTGGCTTCATGCTCTCAGGACAGGTCAGAGGGCTTCACAGGCTTGAGTTTTCTCCTGGTTTACTATTTGCCCATCAAAGAGCCTTGTGAGAAAAATAAGCTTTGTTCATGTTTTTTTTTCTCTTTGAGGGAGTTGGGTGGGAGATGCTCACAGTACTGGCCTGTGAGAGCTGTGGAGCCAGGGCCAGGGGTACAGAGATCCTGACACCCATTGGTAAGCATCCTCAAATAGCTATGTTAGTGGGGAAAATGTAACAAACTAAACCAGTCTGGCTTTGGCTAATGCAGATAGAGGAAAATGAAGTTTTTTTGAAGTTCTCTATCTCTTCCCACAAATTTCTGGCTAATGTACAAAATAAAGGTATTTTTTTCTTGTTTTAGGAAACATTTTCACCCAGATTCCAGAGCAAGGTGACAGGTGGAAGATTTTCTAAGTATGCACAAACCAGCCAGACTGGAGTGAGAGGCCACCTCAAAGTGTATTGCTCAGCCCTGCACCCATGGGGAAGGTCTTGGGGACAGTGGCATTGCTTCCTGAGCACAGGTGCACATTCTGGAGGCAGCCACACCCACACAGCAGCACTGGCACCAGTCTTCCCTGATGCTGCGTCAGAGCAAAGGGAGCCCCGTGGCCTGTGGGTGGGGCTGAGGGCCACTCCCCATCTCTCCGGGATAGGCCTGCATGTGGCACTGTTTTAAGAGATCATTGGTTCCTTGCCGACAAGGAAGTTCTGGCTGAAATCCCTACCAGACAGAGAGGTCGCTTGTTGAGTATGTAGAAGATCCTAGTATACTATCTCTAGCTGGGAATGACTGGGGGAGAGAAAGATGGAAATCAAGCTTAGTGAGTGATACTTTATCCACTTAAAAATACTTGGAATGCAATTACCTGGATACAGTTTTCCTTCTCAGCTCTTCTTTTGAAATATATCAAAACAGAGAAAAAAATGAACAAAAAAATCAATCTTCACTAAAATAAGGAAATGCTTGCCATGACAAACCATGTAGTAGGAAATGTAGTGGAATTTGAAAAAACATTGAAAGCTGGTACCAATTCCCTTAGACTTTAAGCAAAGCTGGATTTTTCTAAAGGCAATGCTGCCCCTGAAATGCCTTCCCAAGATAGGAGGGCCATGAGGGGGAGAGGAAAATGCCAGCTCTAGAAGTGCTCATAGGGTATTCTTAGCTTCATCTCTCACTCTCCCTGGTCTCCTTTCCCTCCTGAGAGAGAATTCCTGAAAAGAGAATGAAGGATGCAGAGAAGCAGCCTCCTGGAATCATAACCCACAGCTCTCCCACATAAGGCATGCTCCTGGGCGTGACATGTACATGCCCCATTAGTGCTTGGAGAAATAACTGTGAAAATGTACCCCAGAAAAGCATAGACACTCGGAAGAAGGCACTCTGAATCACTGGCTTGAAACTTCTATTGTAATGTCAATGAGTAGATCCCAGATAGTAGATATCAGAAAATTTCACCCAGTGAAATTATTAAACCTCAGAGAGGCAAAACACAAGTTCTCTAAAAAAGAAAACTGAGGCTTGTCTCAAACTGGCCACAGCAACATTCAATGGGCACATTAAATCTCCCACATGGACAGGAAATTCATTCCATAAATTCTGAATAAGTAGATTTTTTTTCAAGATTGGGGTTTGAATCTAGGCCTTCTGCATTGAGGAACATCCCCAGGCCCCCTTTTCTTGTTTAGTTTTACTTTTTCATTTTGAAATAGGATCTCAGTAAGTTTCTAATTGTCCAGACTGAGCTTGAACTATAGATTCTCCTGCCTCACCTAGAGGGTTGGGAATACAGGCATGTACCACCATGTCCAGCTCCGAACAAAGTAATTTATGTGACCTATGTGTGTTAACCTCAGGCAGGTTGTCCCTCTATTCTACCTCATATATACAGATAGATAAGAGGATTCCAATATTCTCTAAACATCAGGGAACAGAGCACCCATGAGCTGTGGGAGTGAGAGACAGGGTAACCAGGAAACAACCTGAAGATTGAATTTAGGCAACCAAGAAGAAAACAAAGAATACTGGAGCATCTCCAGGTGAGTGTAGTTCTCAGATCTCACCAGAATTCTCACTTCAGTAAAATCACCAAGCAATTCATATGTACTTCAAGTGTTGAGAACCATTGGTTTGAAACACATAAACCCTGGTGGAAGAACAGGCAACAGGCTCTGAGCAGTGAGGCAAAAAGCATCTAGACACAATGGCAGAGAAGAGAATGTAAGGGATGGAAGCTCTGCAAATGTGTGACCAGCAACATAAGAAAGTCAGATGTGGGACTCAGGCCATGGTAGCAGGAAATTAACAGGTACTATAAACTTTAAAAATGTGAATTAAGTCTCATATTCCACACTTCCCCCAAAACTTTATAGAATTGGGGCTGGGAATTTAGCTCACTGCTTCTGGCACCTGCCTTGTAAGCACAAGGTCCAGGGTTCCATCCCTGGCAACCACATACAACAATGCAGGGCGCGGTGACTCATGCCCACCAGCGATCAGTACCACACACCACAATGGTGGGTGTGGTGGCTCACGTTTATAATCCCAGCACTCAGGAGGCAGAGGCAGGAGGATTGCTGTGAGTTCCAGGCTTACCTGGGCTACACAGTTAGCTTAGGGCTAGCCTGAACTACAAAGTGAGACCCTCTCTCAAAAAAACTAAAAAAACCAAAAAATTTACAGAATATTTTCCAAAAATTGAAATAACATGTAATGAAGGAAGATATTTCTGAACTTCAGCAATTTTTGCAGTTTCATTTTAATTTTTATCATTAAATTCAAATCAAACTGAACTTATTGCTTTTAAAGATGTATGTAGTAAGATTCTATTTTTGCAAGTGTTTCAATTTACCTAATTAGCTATCATTCTATCAGAGAAAGAGAGAGAGAGAGACCAAATGTTAATGATTTCTTTGAGACAGTGGAATGTGAAATAATTTTTCCTGTATATTTTTTGTACTTTTATCTGTTGCTTGATTTTTAAAACAAATAATGGCAACAAAAAGTTCTTTAAAACATAATCAGAAAAGACTTTCTTTCAAGTAAAACATTTAAATAATGTTCTAAGTAGTGATTAGATTTTATAAATTTTAAGGAAAAATAATTCAAACTTTAAAAAAATTAAAAGGCAAAAGAAGATAAGCTGGTTAAAAACTTAACTTCCCTGTCCCTAAACACTGTTTCCCATTAGGAAGTTAGAAAAATCTAGCAATACTAAGAAGCTTCTTAGAAGTCAGAAGCCTTAAAAACCTCTTCATGGCCTAGTCCTGGTCACTTGCTTATCGAGGCCTGCCTCTGCTCCCACCTCTGATTACCCCCAGGCCTCAGACATCTACTGAAGAAAAACTCCAGGTTCTAGGAAGTTAGCTGCATGTCTAACAAGCGGTCCTCAGGAGCCTGGCTCGAAACCACTGGTTCTCAAACTGTAATACCTCCAGTATCACCATGTAAAGGCTGGTGAACCTGCCCAGCGCTCAGTGCTCATCCTTCTTTAGTGTTCTGGGTTCTGTATTTTTAGTAGCTCATAGGTGATTCAGAGGAGACTGAATCAGATTCTGGAGATGAGCCTGGTGAGTGGGTGAGGGTCACCCCTTCCCAGGTGACTCCTCTTATAGCTAAGGCTGCAAACTCTGCCCTCACCTGCTCAGGGATTCACATCCCATCAAGTCAGCAAAGGAAGGATGTGGTGTGTGCTGCTTCTCATCCCTGGGCAATCCTCATCTTGTGACTTTGCAGCAAAGTAAGACTTGACAGACAAGTACAAGCCTTATGACCACACCTGACCAGTGAAGGACCTGTTAATGCTGGATTCACTCACCAGCCTGACACCCAAACATATGAGTTACGTATTTCAAGTCACCGAACTCTTGCTTCAAAATAACTGTACTCAGGTTGCCCTGTGCTGTCACAGATAAAGCAACTGAGGGCTAAGGTGCCTGGTGGTGGTCTGGACCTACCTAGATAATGCAAATCTTCCTTTTGCTGTGTTTTTTCACTCTCAGAGATGCCACTCACACACTGTAAGTATGGTAAGATATCTTTGGGGACAGATTATTTAGCCCCTTCTCACAGAAGTCACTTCTCCTCTCAACCTCCTCTGAGCTGACAGCTGATTTCACCAGAGATTGGTGGCTCTGGAGGGGTTGCCCCAAGGCCTAGAGTCCCTGGGATTCTCTTATTCCACTTTCAAAGAGTGTACTAGCTCTTTGAAATGCATTCTTTGAAATTCACTCAATAGTATGAAGAATCTGGGCTTCCCACAGCCATAGAGTGAAGCATCTAGGAGCACGCACTATGGAGTAAGCCTGCTTGGGTTTAAATCCTAGGACTGTGGCTCAGTAAAGATTGTCTCTCCTTCCAGAGTGCTTCTTCTTAATTTGAGGATAATAATTATATTTCCCGCATGGCTGTGTATGAGAAGTAATTAAGCCCATATTGTAAGGACAGAGGACACAAGACAGTGGACAGTTTCTGGCACATGGCAAGTTCTGTGTTATGCCTTGTGTTGAGATGTCCCCTCAAAGCCACAAGAGATCATAGATGGGGCTTTTTAGAAGTGGCTGGATCTAGAGTGTGTGATGCTGGTTTACGTATGTGTTTCTCGGATCAAGGGTATGAAATTACTAAATTAATCCACTGATTGGCATAGTTTGTCATAATTCTGTCATAATGAGATGGCCTTCTCTGGATGTGAATGCGATAGCTTGGACAGAATATAAGGGATAGAGAGTTGCTTGTAGCTTGTTGACGGTCACTTGCTATTTCTTTGCTACTTTGCTGCCTTCCTGCCTTGTGCCTATCCATGAATTGTTTCTCATCTTCGATGTCACTTGCCTTGCAGCCAGCCAACTATGAACTGAGACTTCTACAAACTGGGCCACTTAAGCCTTTTTTCTTTAACTGAAGTGTGAGGTATTTTGTCTCAGCAACAGGGAAAGTAAGACAACTCATATATATTTGTTATTACTTTCAAATTGCATTTGTCTGAGTAGAACCAGCCTTCTTTCTCTTTTACATCCCAAGCCAATGTTCTACCCCACATACCCCCACTGCTACTTTATCATCCAGTTCATTCTTGGTGGTTAGTGTTCACATACTAAAGCAGATTTGCTGCCCTCTCCCCATTTTCTTTTCTTTTTTAAATTCAAATCTTTATTAGCACATTATATATACACATCATAGTCACTTTCAGAATTGAGAATTTGTACCACTACATGATATGACATGACTTAATTCTCATTTTGCCCATCTCCTACCCACCCTACAACCTCCTAATCCTATGTACATAGGCTTTTTCTTTTTTCGTTACCATCATATTATTTTCCCCTCTTTACTTACCCCAATACCCCATTTCCTTTTTTTTTTTGAGACATGGTCTCGCTTTGTAGTTCAGGCTGGCCCTGAGCTCAGCCTCAAACTCACATCACAACAATCCTCCTGCCTCTGCCTCTCAAGTGCTGGGATTACAGGTGTGAGCCTGTGGTATGTGGTACTGGTTGCTGCTGGGGTGAGTCTCCACGCCCAGTATTGTTATGTGGTTACCGGGGATGGAACCCGGGTCCTTGCACTTGCAAAACAGGCGCCAGAACCACTGAGCTATATCCCCACCCCCCCATTTCCTTTTAAATATTTTCTATTTCACAATATTTACTTTATATTCTAGAACTCATTTACATCTTCATTTTCTTATACCAGAGAAAATATGTGGTATTTACACATTCCTTCCCCATTTTCAACAGTTCTGAATATTCTCATTTCAGTAGAGCATCTGAGGCCCCTTCCCCATGATGTTGTGGTGAATGTGATGGCTGGCTGAAGTTCCAGTTACCCCATTAGTAACAATTCTGTGAGCTTATTACTGCAGCTTTGAGAAATGGGATGGCACCACCTGGCGCTGCCCTTGGTCCTGACCTGATCAACATTTTAATCTATAAACTGAAGGGAAAATATTTAATGGGATGTATATCAAATCAGGAAGTGACAGAAAGCTGGAAGAAATGACCAAAATACTGTTGAGTGAGTTCAGATTCAGATTGATCACAGGGGACTGGGTTCTGGGTAGAAGCCAAGAAAAGGTGCTCTTTATACAGGAGAGATGTAAATTATAAAGCGGGGTGCATTGGCTGTACAGCACACTATGTGAGGAGAATGAGGTGTGAAGGTGACCGCAGACTTCCTGTGTTGATCTAACTTGGGCTGCATCCTGTAAGGGGCCACCCACCTGGGTTGTGGGGGCCCCTTTCAAAGAGTTCTTTACTCTTGTGGAGGCCATGGAATAATAAGATTCTCAGCGACAGGAGTCTGTGATCATTCACTCATTCATTCATTCACTGTGCCATTCATCATCATTTGTTTTAAGCCTCATCTTGGCAAGTGTCTGGACCAAGGGCCACTAAAAGAAGGACCACACTTATTCAAATTCTTCCAAAAGTCTCAGAGTACAGGCTGAAAATGACCAGGAGGGACAGCTGAGGAAGCACTCCCTGTCTAGCAGTCAGACAGGGGTACTAGTCATAGCTATGTATAGAGCTGTCATGGCTAACAAGGGAGCATCTAAGACATTCGTACACATCACACAGTGGGATCCCTGCAGTATTCTTTTAAGTTGTCACTTCGTTCTTCTACGACTCATGTAGTGCAGGAGGAATATCAGATAAAGGAAGGAGAGAAATAAATGGGAGTGGGGAATAATCTGAGTCAGAAATCTCTTTTCCACATTCCAGTCAGTTCTCTGTTTTCTGCTAGACAATTTCTAAGCTGTTTCTGTCTAGACTTGGGACCAAAGTGACCCTGGGTCTTTGAAATTTCACCTACCAAGCACATAGCATTTTCCCATAAGGGAAATGCAAATTAAATCAACCAGGACACCATGATTTAGCTATGGCAAAAATCTGGGTGCCAAAGAACAAAATGTTTGATCAAGATGCTACTTGGCCTCATATCTTGTGAGCCAGGGCATCACCTCACACAGTCTTTTGAAAATGTGGTATTGTGTATCAAAATTTACACACACGACCCCTCCCTGTCTGCAACATGCCTGCATGGATATACATGTATTCCCACAGAGCATTACACTAAAACAGGTATTTGCTGCACCATTCTTTTTTCTTTAGTTCTAGCAGGATATTTGTGTCTTCTATTCTTGTTTTACGGTGGTAAAATTTGCATAACATAATACTGATCATTTTATCCATGTAAAAGTGTGTAACTCAGTGGCATTAAATTCACTCACTACATTGTGCAACTATCAATACTATCTGCACAAGAAGAATTTTCATTATCCTTAATATGAGACACTGTGCCTATGAAACAGTAACACGCCATTGTTATTTGCCTTTGCTCTTGGTAACTATATTCTCCTTTCTGTCTCTGTTATTTTCTCTTCTAAGTACCTCATATAAGTGGAATCATATGACATTGTCTTTCTCTGTCTGGATTTTTTACTAGTGTAACGTTTTTTAGGTCATCCATGTTGCAGTATCTATCAATATTTCATTTATTTTTAAAGCTTAATAATACCCCAATGAATTTATATACTATACATTGTTTATCTGCTCATCTCCTGGTGGACAATTGGGTTATTTTTGGCAACTGTGAATAGTTCTGTTATGACTGGTGCCCAGCTATCTGTTTGAGTCCCTGCTTTTCATACTTTTGTGCAGCCTTCTCTTTGGTGACCAAAACTGGAAACAACCACAGTAACTATAACTAAGGAGCTAGTTAAATAAATTATTGTATATTTACACATCAGAATACTATGCAACTCTTTAAAGTGAAAGTGATCTTAAAATCTTGGTATAGGATCATGTATAAAAGATATAGCAAAAGGAAGAAGAGGGGGAGGGGCAGGACAAGCAGAGCAGAGGGAGGAGCTAAGGACACACTTGAAGTGGAGACTGGCCCTGGGCAGCTTCAGCACAGCCAGTAGAGTGGTCTGCCCAGAGCCCTGTGGCCCTGGGATCAGCAGTGATGGAAGACATTGCTGTGTGGCCTTTGCACCACTGGAAATATTTCAATGAACTGAATGTTTTACCTTTTCAAAATTAATCAATACTTAGTTTAATTGGCCTGTGATCTCTTAAAATGGTGAATGCGGCTGCAGGTCCACCAGCAGGTGCAGATGCATGATGGACAGCAGCAGGGCAGCTGCAGGACAGCCCTGGGAAATGGAAGCAAAGGTCTGTCTGTCTGGCATTTCTCTCTGTATTCCCTAGAAACATCACTGCTGCTGCCCCTCTCTTCAAATGCTGTGCTCACCTTAACAGCCTCCTCGATGCTTCCTAGCTTTTCATCTCCAATCCCCCTCCTCCTTTTCTTCCTGTCTCCTTAGGAAAGTAATTTAGAGAGTGGCAAGATGCAAGTGCCAGCTCCTCTTTCCCGGTTGCTCACGCCTCAGCTTGCCAGAAAGGCAGCCACTGAGTGAGTCTTCAAAGTTGCAGGGATGCCCCACCCTGGGGAAGGTCAGAGCTCCACAGAGAGGCCTTGGCCTTCCTCTTCCAGACTGAGTATGTCAAAAGGGTGTCTGCTCCGAGCCGGCTGAGAGACCTCATGGGATGATAATCAAATCATATTTGAAAATGAGATGAGGACGGGAGTCATAATAAAAGCCAGTGAAAAGAAAAATAGGGTGGAAGTTGCAGAAATTGTTGCTCTGTATTCTAAGGCCTTCCTGGCTCCTAGCAGGGTTTGAGATTAGTGTTGATAATAGCTTCACCATAGGACCACAAAAAAATCAATGGAACTGGGATCGAGGCAGGATCCATTTATCTTCTTGGGGTGAAATAGAAGGTGTGATTTTTAAAAAGACAAATTATACTGAAAGCGTGTAATTGATGTGCATACACAGAAGCATGCAAGGAGGGCCAACTGCACACAATTGCACAATATCAGGCATTGTTCTCATCAAGAGTTTCTTGTGACAATGCCAACCCCAGGGCACAGTTCAAGTACTCTGGAGAGCAGTACTAAGAATTGAGTTCTAGAATATGCTGCATTATTTTCGCATGGTTAATTATTTGTTTGAAAGGACAGTGGAGAATACTGCAAGGAAAAGCTGATTTGTAGGTCCTGCTTGATAATAAATCTACTGGCTTGGGACAGGGCTCCACAGGTCAATTATTCTATCCCTCTTAGTTAAATGGATTGTTTATCCATTGAATGAGTTTTTCCTCATAAAACTTTTATTTATTGGAGCTCCCTTCGTTGAGCTCTGTGTGGTCTTCTGGTGGACAGAGATAATCACTTCCACCTCTGTGGTGTCCACATCTGCTGTCCAGAAGGCTCTCAAAGAATGTTTCATTGATTAAGTGATGGATTATTAATTAAGCATAAATTTTTGTTTTCAAAATGGGAAAACTATTCTAAGTAGAAGTTCAGAGACAGGTGTTTGACATTCAACTGGAAGTGCTAAGCCACCCTAATTGCATAGTTTGAGTTACTCCTTGACGAACTATGTTGCCAGTGAAGGTGTGGACACAGAGAGTCCTGTCTGGACAGTGTCCATCAGGGGACCAGAGGTGCAGGACATGGACCTCCACAGAGTGTATTGTGTTCTTGGCCTATGTATCTGAAACCCCTAGGGACAGAAGTACATAGCAATCCACCAAAAGGCAAGGAAGAGCAGGCTTTGGTCCAGGGAAGAGCTTTACTCCTAGCATAGTCAAGGGTTCTCAAAGGCCTCCTTTAGACCTCTAGAAAGGTGGTGGACACAAGGCTAGAGGATGCCTAGAGTAGAAGATCTCTGGTGGTCCTGCCCAGCATTGTGGCTAAAGCCTTCTCCTCCATAACGCTAGGCCTGAGAGATGCCAGGCAACCCTTTCATTCTCCCTTCCCCTTTCCTCTCCAGGACTGAGCTTTCATCCCCAGCAAATGACATCTCCTTTACTAAAGACATGAAGAACAGAAGACCAAACCACCTTCCCACCTCTCCTGCTACATTAAGACATCTCTATCACAGCCCTTCATCTTTCTTTTGCCACCCACAAGTGCACTGCACTTTCTTTGTTCAGGAGACTCTGACTAGATATAATAAGAAGCAGCCTTAGACCATCCTTGCCTCCACATATCTGGCCTCATCCTTTTTAGATCTAACTCACACTGTCTTTTTCAAATATTCCTTCCCTGCCTAGAAAATTGCTCTTTCTAGTCACAATTCTTTCCTCTAGGATATAAAACTGATCAAATCTTCCTCATTCTAACAGCAGCAAGAAAAAACAAAACAAAAAGCCTTCTGGTATGATGATTTCTCCTCAAGTGCTCTTCCTTCCTTTCTTTTTAAATCTACATCTGAATACTTCCAGTTCTTCAACCCATTCAGCCTTTCATGAAGAGAATGGATTGTCTCCATGTCCAAGGCATGAGGCATCAGATCTACTTGGCCCCTTATAACCAGACATCACGTATCATGCACCTATCTTTTGAGCCAGCCTTTCTCTACACTTACCCTCTGCTGCTTGGCTCCTCCTGCTCTGTTTATTTTCCTACTGCTCTGGCTACAATTGCTATGTCCTATTGTTAGCTTTAGCTTCTTGTTCCTGCTGCCTCCATGTTCCTCAGAGCAAAAACACAGAGTTCTCTCTCGCTCTCTCTCCTTCTTCTTCTTTGACAATAACATCTCAGGTTTTTTACATTTCTACTAAATACTATGATTAAGACATTGTGTTAGATACAGTTTATGCTATAGCAAATAACAGTTCTTTCCAAAACACTAAAAACAAATGGGTAGAGAACACAGATAAATAAATGACTTACTAAAATATGATAAGAAGTTTGGGGCCCAAAATGGAAATAGGAGACGTAAGATCTGAACAAATTTTCTAGCAAAATTTTTATGATGTCAGAGAAGTGTCAAGATCTCAAAGCCACCTCTTTTCAAACTAATCCTGGCAAGTACCCCAGTGCTAGGCTGAGATTGGGAGTAACTGTGACAGATGAGCTGAAGAAACTGCTCAGGTTTTATGTGCTAGAGCATCCTCCCTGCAGCCCACCCACCCTGGGAGAGGGGTAGAGACATTGTCCATACAGCTACCTCCTTTTCCAAATGTTCATCAGGGGACCTTTAGCAGTCCACACATTTTATATTCCAATTATTAAAGAAGAGACTCTGTGTCTGTCATAAAAATAGTTTATCCCTCAGAAAAGAACACATGTAGATACTGGCTCCAGCAGGTAGAGGGGGAAAGGTGAGGAGAGTAGTCCAGGGATGACACCGCACTCTCTGGAGGAGACTGTCCCCTGGCCAGCATGGGAATTCCTCTGTCCACCATCTCCCTGTGCCCCTCTTCCTTATAACAAGACCTTGCACTCAGAACAAGACTCTCATACGTGGGGAGATACAAATTAGAGGCAACAGTAAGCACACTCTCTCCTTTGGAGCAAGCTTTTGAATCAATCTGTTTTTCTTTCCACTAAAATTCTGACTCCTGAGTTTGTGATGAGTGGAAGACAGCATAGACCTCAAGCTAAACTATGACAAGAGGTCTAGAACTGCTTGAAGCAGAGATTGATTGGGCAGGGGGAGAGAGAGAGAGAGAGAGAGAGAGAGAGAGAGAGACAGAGACAGAGACAGAGACAGAGAGACAGAGACAGAGACAGAGAGACAGAGAGAGTGACAGAGAAACAGAGACAGAGAGACTAATAAGGCTCTACCCTCTGTCCTGGCAGGCCTACAGAGGAAGAATTGAGCTATATTATGAGTCAAGAAAGTTTCCACCTCACCTCTCCTCTTCCCCTCTGAGAAAACAACTAGACAAAGTACAGCTGTCCAAGGAATGAAAGTGTGTGCTGCATCCTAAGAGCTGTTAGCACTGGAGGAAGCATGTTTTGTAGGAAGAAATAAAGAATAACAACGCAGAAATGGTGCACATGGTAAACTGCATTTTTCACATGCTGCATCCAGCTAAAGAAACCAAAGAGGCTGACACCATAGGTCAAAGGAATGTGTGACCCGAGCAGAGCAGTGCTAAATCAAGGGAAAACCTTCACCAGGTATGAGAAATTGGAATGGGAGCAGCACACATCCATCTCCATAGTTGCTGCAAAGGCAGCCTGGGAACGGAATTGAGCAGAAACAGAGCTACGCATGCTGGCTGCCCTGACTGTTGAATCATACTGAATGTTAGCAAAGCCCACCTTGTTTTGAACAGCACTACCTGTAACATAAATAAGAATCTTATTCTATCCCAACAGGAAGAGCATCTGTCTAAAAATGAGTTACTGCAAAACTGAGAAGAAAAATTCAAGAAATTTTATTTTTTCAGGAATGTATAAAAAAATTGTGGCCTCTGAGTTAGATTTTAAAAATCTTAGGTTCACTGTTGGTGGGAGTGTAGACTTGTGCAATCAGTGTGGAGAGTCCTCAAAAAGCTAGGATTAGAAGTTCCATTTGACCTGGCCATTGCTCTGTTAGGAATATACCCCAAAGAATTAAAAGATTCATATTACAGTGACATATGTGCACCCGTGTTAACAGCAGCTCAGTTTGTGTCTGCTAAATCTTGGAAATAACCAAAATGTCCATCAACTGGAGACTGGATAAAGATGTGGTTCTTTTATAAAATAAAGCATTATTCTGCCATTAAAAATGATAAGTTTGCATCATTCATACTCAAATGGATGTGCCTTCAGGATATCCTCATAAGTGAAATAAATAGGTCACACATGTGTAAATATCATGTTTTCTCTGGTATGAGAAAATGAAGCTGTAAATGAGTTCTAGTATATATAGTTTATATTGTGAAGTAGAAAATATTTAAAACGAAAGAAGGTATAGGGGTAAATAATAAGGGGGAAAAGAACATCATAGTAATAAAGAAAGGAAACAAATCTTATGTATATAAGGCGTGGGGATGTAGGGCGAGTGGGGGAGGGGGAAATGAGAATCAAGTCATGTCATATTCTACTACAAACTTTCAATGTTGAATGTGATGATAATGTGTATTCACAATGTATCAATAAAGATTTGAATTTTTAAAAAATATCTTAGGCTCAAAAGTTATAAGAAAGAATATCAACAGGATGGGATGAAAAAGAAGGTGCACGACAAGTGGGCCAATAACTAAAAACCAAAAATGTAATAGCAGGAACAAAGCCATTTTGCTGGCAGGGAAGTGCAGCCCTGAAGCCTCAGTGTATCAAATCAATAGTACAGTAAGCAAATTTGAGAGAGATTGAAACAATTTGGGAGAAGGCGGGAAACAGATCTGAAAACAGAGAATGAAGACACACACATAGATAATGAGGATTCCTAAAACAGGACCTACCACAAATGACACAGAAAGTAAGTGAAAGATAAGATGTAATAAAGTGTTACTGAGCTGAAAATGGTGGCTCCTATACAGACAAATGGGCTCACCAGGAAAAATGAGCATCAGGGGACCCTGGTGGCACCACAGGAAATCACAGTGTCAGCGGGAGAAAGCAGACTTCTCATTGGTTGAATAAGGTGGCTTTGGATATCCAGTGACAAGGCACAGATCTGAGGATTGGAGGGACGTGGATAATGGCACAATGGGAGAAACACTCAGGAAATGAGGCTGAAATATGAGTAAGCTACTGAGAAACAAGTTAAATCCCTACTTTATACCAAATCCCAAAATGAATCCCTACTGGATTAAGTACCTAAATGAAAAATTGAGCCACAAAGTCATATGATAAAGCACAGATGAATATTTATGTAACTTTAGAGTGAGGAAGAACCTTGAAAGGAGGAACCAAGGGAAAACCCACATAAGGAAAAGGGCCAGTGGATTCAACCACACAGAAGTCTTGAATTTTGTTCCAAGTTTTTGAAAGTACAAAATGTGAAAAATGAAATATATCTGGCCATAGTGCATAACATTCAAATAAGTAAAAAGTAGGGAAAGAATAGAAATAGGCAGTAAACAATAGAAGACAAATGTATGTTTTGAGTTTAACTAGTAATCTAAAATTTTTTAAGTAAATAAGACAGCATTTTTTACCTATCAGAATAATAAAGAACGAAAATACTTACAATGAGCACTGTTGAACCCATTAGGAGAAAGCAGCCACTCTGAAGGGTATCAGGGATACGGAGAGTATTTTATTACAGTATTTCTGAATGACAATCTGAATTTTTAATGAAAGCCTTAGAAGTGGGGAAATGTTTTTTATCTAAAATTTCCACTTCATGGAACTTATTTTGAAAACATTGTCTATTTAGTTATCAGAATTATGAGAACAGAGGTATCACTAAGAATTGTTTGTCATACTAGAAAAAAATGAAAATAACCCAGATGTGCAACTTTAGTGAAATGTCACTGAATTTAATATAAGGCAATTGTTAGCATGATAATGTCAGCATCGATTGACAGAGTGGAGAGTGATATATTGTAAAAATAATAAATAAATGTGTATAACAACATCTTTTATAAGATAATCTTCCCTGTGTGTATATAATGCACAAAAAATATCAGCAGTAGCAATGTTTATAAAATAGAATTATGAGACTCTTTGTTTATATTTCTTTCTCATCCATGAATATGAATTATATATTTTTTAAAAAGTTGTTTTAAATACAATTTAAGTGCTCAACTTAAGTGCTATATTTTCTAGGTTGTATAATAAGCAAATATTTATATTGGCATGAACCTAATACTTTTTTCCAGAGCAACTCTGCTACCATTTCACCAGCAATGACCAGGAGGACAAGTTTCTCCGTGATCACATCAGCATTTGTTATGACTCTGTTTTATTATAGCTATTCTGATTGCTGGACAGTGATGTCTGACCATGGCTTTCGCTTACATTTTTTCTAATGATATCACACATTTTTTATATGCTTGTGGTTATTTAGAAAAAACCAAAAACTTATATTTACATACAAATCTATGCATGAAAGACCATAGCAGCTTTATTCTTGTCAAAAGCCATGAACAAGCCAAAAGTCCCTCAAAAGGTGAATAAAAGGTGTGGTGAAATCATAGCAAGAAATATTATGAGGGAATGAACCATGAACACACATCACACACCCATCCTTTGGTTGGTCTGAGAAAGTTGTGTGAGTTTAAAAAAAAAAAATCCCTTACATACTATACAAGTGCATTTATGTAGCGCCTTGAAATGACAAGCCTGGGGTTAGGGAGGCAGAACAGGCATTGGCCTCTCGGAGGACTGAGGAGGCTTTCCTGGAGGCGGCTCTGACCCAAACACCTGGAGGCACTGACAGGACTCTTTCCTGACTGGAGCGTATAGGAGATGGCATTGCAGCCTGAGAGCCTGTGGTGATGGCATCTTGGGTGCCACTGAGCACAAAAGTGAAGCAGCACAGACAGGAAGAGGCAACACTCTGGGAGAATCCACCCCACACCCCCCACACCCCACTCACACACCCCACACCCCACACCCACTGTGTCATGTTATTTCATTGACCTATCATGTCATTCATTTATTCACCCGCTAATTTTCACCAAATATCCTCTATGTGGGGGACACTAGTCCATTTGTCCAGGGACAAATGACAAGACTCTTTCTTACCCCATCTCAGTCAAGCTATTGATAAAATGGAAAAGTAAACAGAAAAATGAAACACGTTATCACATAACAAGTTCTGTGACCATTTAGCACAGAAAGCTATGGGAGGATCCTGTGAGTCTGGAGGGCTGCACGGTGGAGGCAGCAGCTGACTAAAATCAGAAGTATCAGTAAAAGAAATGCAAATGAGCACAGGGGAGAGAAGAAATGTCCTTCAAAGCAAAAAGAATCACAGCTTGGAGCAGGGTCCAGAGGTGAGAACCTATGTCATGCTCGGAAAACATGATGATTAAATGAGGCTGGAACAAAATTGGGAACCTGGTGAAATGCGAGTGACACTAAAAGCTCACCCATCCCAGAGTCACAGCAGGCCCTTGATGTCACACTGAGGAACTGGATGGCTCTTCCGGGTGATGGTGGAAGCACTGAAGTCATCTCCATGCGGGAGGCCCCTGATTAGAATTAGGCTCTAGGAAGTTCATCCTGGGGTAGTGGGACAAGAACCAGGGAGGTACCGAGGCAGCACCCCATCACCTGTGCTCCAGGCTAGCGCTATGCACCTCACTCCTCAGGCTCCCAGGGCCCCTGTGCTGTGGTTGGTGCAGGGCTCTTCGGGCAGCACTGTACTCTCCTATTTTATGGAGTTCTGAGCTCCTGGGCCAAGCTCTCTCCATCGCCGATCAATTGCTCCCTGTCACAAGCTGATCTTATTCCAGTTCTTTACTTTCTGGATCATAAAGTTGTCCTCTGTGTGACTTAGGAGGCTCTCTGGTCCTGGGCATTTATAACTCAGAGATACCTATGCAGTCAGCAGCCTGCATTAGTGTGTTGCTTGACAATTTAGCTGTCCCTTCCGAGGCCAGGAGCAGATCTATCTGTTTCCCCAGATCTTGTTCACCTGGCATCAAGATGAGGCTGGATGGCTTCCCAGGCTGTGTGACTGTGGCTTAGAAAGAGCAAGAACTGCAGGCTATAAACCTGCAGAGGGGAGGGGGGGACCGGGCCACTTCCAGCAAGGCAGGATATCATTTGGGATTTCAAAGTGCCCATGGAGAGCAAGTACAATCTAGGAAGAGGCTTTCAGAAAGGACACAGGCAGGTGACCCATTAGGACCAGTCGGGACCAGTCAGGGAGCCAGGCATCTACTGCTCAGCTGAAAACACAGGGATGGAAATGCACAGATGAAGCTAGGACATATTCTTATTAGGGGTATTTGGAGGCCACAGCAACAGGATCAGTGTGGGTGAGATAGGAGGGGTAAGACCCAAGGGATCCAGGGAAGAGGTTTGGGAATAAGTCTGAGACCCATTCATTGCACCTCCTGCCTCCCTCCAGGGATGGGATGAGTGAGACAGGTCTTCCCTTGAGGAGCACACAGGCAGGGGGAATGAGGCCAGGAAACGCTGGACAAGGCTGCACATTACCTAGCTCTTCAAAGTCCATGAACTCTGTGCCCTTCAGGAAGCAACTGTGAAGGCGTTAGCCCAGGGAAATTGAGGCTGACACACAGTGAAAGACCCCTGCACTCCCTGGGTGTGTTTCATGCGGGTAGGTGCTCAAGTGTTCAGGATGGAGCCGCACACACTGCAGAAGCTCAGTCGGTACCCAGGAAATCTTTATGCTGCCCCTTTCCACACATGACAGGAGTGCACACAAGCTTACTGGCATCTTGCCACACTGACCTGAAGTTTGGGTGACATCACCACACTGACCCGAAGCTCAGGTGACCAGAAAGAAGTTTGAGGCAAACCTCATCAGTCCACCTCCTTCCCATGAATCTGCAGCTGAAATGCATGGCTCCCTTTGAGGAAACCCCTGGAAACAGATTCCAGGCTCTCATCTTCACTGCGCAGCAGCCTGTGCCTCCCTGGGCATGCCCTCTGGGCTTGGCACAGTGTGCTGGCACCTTGCATCATACTCTTCCCACAGTGAGGCTAGCTGCCCTTGCACTTACAACATGAAGCTCACTTAGTGTGTGATTTCTTTACAAAATGAAAAGGAAAGCCATTCTTTTCTTACAGGTGACCTGAAGTTAAATCTTCAAAGTGCAACTAGAAAAAGTGAAGGCTGAGCCTCCTCCAGTTGCAGGGAGAAGGACCACGGTGCCAGCAGCCCCAGAAATGGGCTGAGTCTGCACACTCCCATCAGCCAAGGCCTGAGGAGTCTAACCGCACAGCACAGCCAGAGAAGACAGGTCAGCGTGGGCAGCAGAACACTGTGCGGGCGAACGACAGGGGAAGGGACAGGATCAATATGATGCGCCCTTTGGACTGAGATCAGACTTAGAGAAGAAGGGCAGGAAAGAGGGATGATCCATTCAGAGGGATCAATACTAGAAAGGCTTCAAGTTGGAAGAAAATGTGGGCAGGCCAGGAGCACAAAGAACACGCACAGCAGGGTGCCCAGCAGAGGGTGAGCCCTCTGCCTGGGGTCAGCGAGGAGGCAGCCAGACCATGGCACTACTGGTGCGTCGGGGTTCTGAGAATTCCCTCTAGACATATCTGGAGGATCAGAAAGCAACAAGTCAAAGGGCATTTTAAAAAATGATGTTCCTTTCATTGCTGACACTCTTTTAGTAATATAAACTGCAGGGCCCGGCTCTAAAACAGAAGCACAATTCAAATATCAAAGCTTCACCTCTATCATAACCTGCCACACCAGCCACACCAGGCCTGGCTGGAAGCATTTAACAAAGGCCAAGACAGAGACAGTGAGAGAGCAGACAGCAGTAGTGTCTCCATGAAAGGCTGGGCATAGAAAGAGCGTGCCAGCCTTCTTCCCCCAAGTACAGAAAGATGCATGGGAGGAAAAACTGGGCAGATAAACTGCAGCACAAGTGTGGAGACAGTGAGCCTGGGGAAAGCGAGTGGAGGTTGGGGAAGTCACATACTCCATGTCACAGCAAGCAGGAGTCTGCAGAGCTGTCCTTGGAGTGTGAGCGGGGTGGAGGGGAATGGCAGGGCCACTGGGCCAACATATCAACCACTGCACAACCTAAGGAAGGAATGTGGAGCACAGCCTGAAAAGGACAGAAAAAGACGCAGCCAGAGAAATAGAAAACAATTATTCATCAGTTTATTTTTGGAAGAATTCAGTGATAGAAATGCTTAAACACCAGACAATGAAACAATAGGACAAAAGTTAAGTAGGAGATTGCAAAATTGAGAAAATAAGTTATGGATCCAAATAACAGTATTATATATCTAATAAAGTAGAAATGACTGAAGAACAGGTAGATTTGAGAAATACACTACTGACATACAGAAAATACACGACAGGTTATTAGTAAAGAAGAGGATCAGTCAGTACAGCACATGAAGATCAACTGGCATCGCTCCAGGAGAGGCTCAAGCAGAAACAAACAAACAAACTGGACAAAGGCGTTCAGAGACTTTTAGCAAGAATTATCCTTAAAATGAAGGAAAAATCAGAGTCAAAAGCAAAGCCAGGTGAAAATATCGAATTTCAAAGATAAAGAATTATTCAGTCCACAAACAGAATGAATGAGTTGCCTCTAGGGGAAGCACTGACCAGCCTCAGACAACTGCAGTCAAAGGAAGGGACAGTCCTAGGTGGAAATTTATTTGGTAATGAAATTCAATCAACCAAAGGTAAATCAAATTAATGAATTCAGTGGAGAGATATCAGTACAGTGCTTGAGAGCTGTTATGTCCTTCTAGAGAAATAAAACTAAAACACTCCAAAGTTGTTATAAACCATAAAATGAAAAATATTTTTTAAAAATTAGCAAAGTTGAGAGGAAAGGAAAGGCAGAGAAACAGTGTATGATCACACACATCTTCATACCATCGGGTAAACTTGGGCTAATTAAATCTGAAATCCTAAATTGAATAGAATGATTCAAATCTCATTGTTTTTATAACATTGTTTTTGAAGCTTACAAGAATCTCCGAATGCTTCATCAAACATTTTTCAAATGTGGCAATTTTCCATTTTATATTAGTTTACTCTGTGCTTATGTTTAACAATATCAAGGTTTTAAAACTATCACTATCATATTTTTAAAAAGTTATTCTGACTTTCTATCTGTCTTTCTAGCAGTGATGTTAGGTTATAGATGCATATCTAAAATGATATTAAAGTAACAATAGTAGTTTCTGTATTATTTTGTGTCATTTTTATGCATATACACGTATATGTATATAAGTGGATCTATACATTTGCTTTTATGAAATGTTAACAGAAATTTTAATTGCAATAAAAATTATTTTCCTAAAATAAAAATGTCACATATAAAAAGTGTCAATAGCCTTTTACATAAGTTAAGTTTATAATTATGATTTCCATGTTAGTAATTTCCACTTGCAGGCTGCCATTTGTTTAAAAACTCCTGCACTCTCCCTCTTCACAGTTTCAACAAAGCCTTCATGATTTTTCTTCTCTGATGTAGTCAGCGCACACATTAGTCCACTCAGCATCACATCCCCCAGTCAACTCTTGGGAGCCTTTCTGACTTAGACCCTTTGGCACGCTGTCACTGTGATGCCAGAGACCCAGCACTCAGGAAGTTCAGTGCACTTGCAGGAATCTGTAGCTTACACAGAAGAGCTCTCAGCCCTTTACAGATGTGACAGGCTACAGAAGCAGGGCTGCTCAGAGCCCCGCCCAGAACTCTGCCGTGGGCCAGGCGCATCTCAATCCTCTTCCTAACACAGAAGCAGACCCAAAAAGGTACCTTCAGGTCTTCCTCCAAGACAGCATTATGAAACATCTGTTACCCTTTCCACTCACTCTTCTTTCTCCTACCACCCACTGCTTTCTCTATTTCTAAATTATCCCTAACAGCAATGACTCAGAACCCGAGTGTCTTGAAACAAAAATTCTCCAAGTATACAGAAATAAATCCACGGATACCAGAATTTCATAAAAAGAGAATCTGTAGTTGGGGAGGGATTACTGTAATATAAGTTAGTGTGAGTGGTACAAGCAGAAGATACACTGATAAAGACACTTGAAGACTTGTGTCATGTAGCTGTCACAGCCACCCCAGCTATAAAAAATGCAAAAGCAGGAGAAGCAAGCATCTTCTGGTATTGATGGTCCTGCTTTTGGTCTAATGGCCCATTCATTTATTGTAGATGCTCTCATTAGGACATTTAGCACTTCAAGATACAATTTATAGGACCTGACAGAGATTAGTTCTGTTCATGTTTACTCATTTGATTAGGCTAAGTGCTCTTCTTTGAAAAGAATATAGTTTAGACTGTCCTAAGACTATGGTTGCACACATGAAGTCGAACACCAAGTGATGTCAATGCAAGTACTATTCATTAATTTGTTCAGAGGATCCCACTAGCATTACTTCCACTCCTTTCTGTTCTATAACCAGCTCTGAGCCTAGGACTTCATATTCTCTTTCAATGATAACAGCAGTTGGTCTGTATAGTGGTTCAGTGGGACGCACTATTGGCTTAGAATGAAGAACAAAGACTTGGATCTCCTTCCATTCTTGGTGGAAGGTGGTATATCTGCATGGGTACCAGCTCAGAGACTGAAGCAAGGCCATGTTTTATGATTTCTAGTCATCATTTGACAAGCTAGTCACAACTCTTGGATTTAAGGTTCTCTTTGCAAAATGGAGCTGATGAAAGGAAACACTCTATTGGATTGTTGTACCTGTCTGTTCAGGCTGCCATATCAAAATATCACTAAAAGTCAATCAACAGATTGTTTTCTCACAATTCTGAAGGCTATAAGTCTCATATCAAGGTATCAACAGGTTAACTTCTAGTAAGACTTCTCTCCTTGATTTGTAGATGGCATCTTTCTTACATGTTCTTTTCTCTGTTCATATGAATAGAAAAAGATCTTGTGCTTCTTCTTAAAAGGGTACCAGTCCCATTGGACTAACATCATCATTTCATGTCATTTAACCTTAATTATCTCCCTAAAAGCCCTATTTTGTGATGAACTATAACACAGGTTCAGGTTTGCAGATTTTGTGAGGACTCAATTTGTTCCATGATGGTTACATTAATTGGAGAATTTAATATATGCAATGCACTTAAGGTACTGCCAGTACATAGTATATGCTTAGTGAAGGTTTGTAATTATTGCCATTATTGCTACTGTTGTTACTGCCAATCAGTCATGACAAACCACATTAAAGAACAGTGAGTGCTCACTATTTCATGGTTGAAGTTTCTCCTGGATAAGTATCTTCATTGATGTCTACACTTGGATGCACCAGCAGTAAGAAGACCATATGAATACAAGGGGCTAAATAGAATGCAGTGAGATTTTCACAAAGATAAAATTCACAAAAGTTTTTACCTAACCTGTTTTGCAGCAGGTTTAGAGTGTCTGTTTTAATATTTAGGTCTCTTGTCCACTTCGATTTTAGCTTGGTGCACGGTGAAAGAGATAGGTCTAACTTTAGTCTTTGGCAGGTTAAAGCCCAGCTTTTCCAACACCATTTGTTAAAGGCTATCTTTCCTCCACTGAGGATTTTTGGCTCATTTGTCAAAGATGAGGTAGCTCAGTGTATTTGGAATACTTTCTGGATCTTCTAATTTACTCCATTGATCCTCAGATCCATTACTTTGCCAGTACCATGCAGTTTTTATCACGGTGACTTTATAGTATTGTTTCAGGTTCAGGGTTGTAATATCCCCCACCATGTCCCTGTTGCTTAGAATTACTTTTGCTATTCTAGGTCTTTTGTGGTTCCAGATGAAAATTTAGATTTTTTTTCTCTAGATTTGAGAAATATGCTGTTGGGATTTCAATCAGGATTGCATTGAATGCTCACTCCACAAAGAATGGCTGCTATTTCAGAATTAGCCAGCAACAAATGTTGGTGAGGCTGCAGAAAAAAGGGAACCCTTCTCCACTGTTGGTGAGAATGTAGACTCATACAACCTTTGTAGAAATTAGTGTGGAGATTCCTCAAAAATCTAGGATTGGAGGTCCCATTTGACCCAGCCATCACTCTGCTAGGTATATACACAAAAGAATTAAAAGATTCATTTCACAGAGACGTATGTGCACCCATGTTTATAGCAGGTCAGTTTGTGATAGTTAAATCTTGGAAGCAACCAAAATATCCTTCAGTTGGAGACTAAATAAAGAAGATGTGGTTCTTTTATAGAATGGAGTATTATTCTGCCACTAAAAATGATAATATTGAGTCATTCATACTCAAATGGATGTACCTTCAGGCTGTCCTCATAAGTGAAATAAACAGGTCACAGATGTTTAAATATTGTATCTTTTCTCTGGTATGAGAAAATGAAGTTGTAAATGAGTTGTAGTATGTATAGTTGATATTGTGAA
>PVIR01019585.1:0-31795 GCA_004026965.1 Petromus typicus
TGCCTCCTGAGTGCTCGTGAGCCACCATGCCTGGCACTGTGGTACTGACTGCTGCTGGGTGTCAGTCTCCATGCCCAGTATGGTATGTGGTTACCAGGGGATTGAACCCAGGTTCTTGTGCTTGCAAGACAGGTGCCGGAACCACTGAGCTAACTCCCCAGCCCCTGCTTATTCTATTCTTGATGATAGCCATTTCTACTGGGATGAAAGAGAATCTCAATGCTATTATGATTTCTGTTTTGCTAATGGTTACAAGTGTTGAACATTTTTTCATGTACTTACTGGCCATACATCACTTTGAGAAGAATCTTTTCAATTTATTTCTTATTAGGACTTTTTTAGAGGTGAATTTTCTTTGTAGAGTGCTTTATTAATTTTTTACATTAGTCTTCAATAAGAAAAGTAATTGGAAAAATTCTTTCTCCCAATCTGCAGGTCATCTTTGCAATCTGTTGTTTCCTTTGCTGGGTAGATGGCTTATTGATCTTTCATTTTATTTTCAGTATGATTCGAGTTAATCAGAAAGTCTTTGCCTGTGCCTGTGGCTTTGACTGGTTCCCCCTTGTGATCGCCCAGGAAGTTCAAAGTTTATGTTTTTATATCAAGATCTTTGATGCATTTTGATTTGATTTAAGTACAGAGTGAAAGATGGGGACCTAATGGAGGGCAGGGGAATGGCAAGAAAGTAAGAATCAAGATATATCATGTACAAGTACAAATTCTCACTGAGGTATGTGATCATAATGCATACTTAAAATGTACCATTGGGGCAGGAGATTTAGTTCAGTGGTTCCGGCGCCTGTCTTGCAAGCACAAGGGCCCGGGTTTGATCCCCAGTAATCACATACAATACTGGGTGTGGAGACTCACGACCACCAGCAATCAGTACCACATACCACAGTGCCGGGCGTGGTGGCTCACGCCTGTAATCCCAGCACTTGGGAGGCAGAGGTAGGATTGCTGTGATGTTAGTTTGAGGTTGAGCTCAGGGCCAGCCTGAACTATAAAGCAAGACCCTGTCTCAAAAAACCTAAAAAAAAAAAAATTGAGAGCTGTAAGTGGGTGGCGTTTCTGAGTGTTCTGCTCTAGTTTAGTGGTCTACATAGCTGTTTCTATGCCAGAGCCATGTTGTATTCGCTACTGTAACTTTATAGTACAACTTGCTGCCCAGTGTTATGATATCTACAGCTTTGCTTTATTCACAAGATTGCTTTAGCTATTCTGAATGTTTTCTGATTCCATGTAAATTTTAGAGTTGCTTTTTCTATGTCTCTGAGGGATGCTGTTATTATTTTAATAGGAATTACATTGAATCTAGAGATCACTTTTGAAAATATAGCCATATTAATAATATTAATTCTGCCAATCCAAGAACAAGGGTTATCTTTTCATTTCCTAATGTTTTTCTTCAATTTCTTTCTTGAGAGTTCTATAATTTGTTATTATATAGTTCACTGCTTTCACCAAGTTCACTTCCAGGTATTTACATTTTTTAAAGTATTGTGAATAGAATTAATTTTATAATTTCTTTCTCATTGTGTTTATTACAGTGTACAGAAACACTTAATTTTTGTGTAGTGATTGTAAATAATTCACCTTTGCTGAATTTGTTTATCATATCTAAGGTCTTCTGATGGATTTTTTGTGACTTTACATAGAAAGAATCATATGGTTTACAAATAGAGATAATTTGACTTCTATTTGGTTCATATCACTTTTATTTCTTACTTTTCCCTAGTTGTTTTTAGTATACTTTTGAATATATATATAATATTTATATATATGATCAGATAGATAGATAGAGAGAGAGAGAGAGAGAGATAGTTTTTGTGTGTGTGAGACAGGGTCTCTAGTTCAGGATGGCCCTGAATGTACTATGTAGCCCAGGCAAGCCTCAAACTCACAGCAATCCTCCTGCCTTTGCCTCCTGTGTGCTGGGACTACAGGTGTGAGCCACCAAGCCTGGCAGTGTGGTATGTGTTTAACAGGGATGGAACACTGGACTTTGTGCTTGTCAAGCAGAAGCTGGAAACATTGAGCTAAATCCCTGGGCCTTGAGTACTATATTCAACATGAGTGTGAGAATGGGATTCTTATCTCTTTCCTGAATGTTGTCTAAGACTTGTTCTATAGCTACTGAGATTTTTCCATGATTTTTATCCTTGATTCTATTTATCTGGTGTGTTACATTTATGGATTTATATGTTTTGAACCATCCTTGCATTCCTGGAATGAAACCTGCTTGGTCATGACATGTATGATATATCCACTGGATCTTGTGGTGGCTGATGAAACTCCCCTTTTTCATCTCTAATTTTAATAATGTAGATCTTTTCTCTCTTTACATAAATTTGATCAAGAATTTAACCACCTTATTTCTCTTTTGAAATAACCATATATTTGATCCACTCATTCTTTGTACTCTTTTGGTCTCAATTTTATAAACTTCTACTCTGATCTTTATTATTTCTTTCCTTTTACTTGTCTTGGGTTTAAATTTTTCTCAGTTTTCTAGAACCATAAGATGAGTCTTTAGGTTATTTATTTAGAATCAGTCTATTTGTCTAATTTAAACATTCATAGCTATAAGCTTCCCTCTTAGAATTACTTTCACTGTATTCCACAGATTTTTTTTTTTTTTTTTTTTTTTTTTTTTTTTGAGATAGGGTCTTGCTTTGTAGTTCAGGCTGGCCGTGAGCTCAGCCTCCAACTCACTTCACAGCAATACTCCTGCCTCTGCCTCCCGAGTGCTGGGATGGCAGGCGTGAGCCACCACGCCCGATACTGTGGTATGTGGTACTGGTTGCTGCTGGGCATGAGTCTCCACACCTAGTATGGTATGTGGTTACCGGGGATCGAACCCAGGTCCTTGCACTTGCAAGACAGGCACCGAACCACTGAGCTAAATCCTCGGCCCTCCACAGATTTTCATACACTGTGTTTTCATTATTACTTTTTATTAGTGATTTTTAAATTTTCTTCTCTGATTTCTTCTGTGGTCCATTGATCACTCAAGAGTGTACTATCCAATCAATGTCCATGTATTTCTGTTGCTATGGATTTTGAATATTATTCCAATGAGATATGATACAATGCGTGAGATTATTTTAATTATTTTGTATTTATTGAAACTTGCTTTATGACCTATATTATAGCCTAATTTAGAAACAGATCCACAGGCTACTGAAAATAATGTATATCCTGCTGTTATTATATGATATACTCTAGCAAGATTGGTTAATCCCTATTATTCTACAGTACACTTTAGCTTTTTTATTGTTCCTATTATTTTGTCTTATCTTGATCTGTTTTTGAAAGTGAGGTCTTGATGGCTACCACTCTGATTATATTGGTGCATATCTGATTTTTATGTCAAGTAGTGTTTCTTTCATGAAATTCAATGCTTCAATATTTGATGCACATATCTTTGTAATCTTTAGCTCCTTTTAGTCAATTATTCCATTTATTATTTTGCAGTGACTTTATCTATCTGTACTAATCAGTTTCAGTTTGAAGTCATTTTTGTCAGATATCATAAGTACATGTGCTACTTCCTGTAGGACTTCAGCTGCTTGGTGCACCAGTTTTCATCCTTGCCCTATTCCAGTCTGTATAATCCTTTGCAGATGTAACATATCTCTTCCAGCTGATAACAGATGGATCTTGGTTTTAGATCCAATCTTCAAGTCTATGTCTTTTAATTGGAGAATTAAGACCATTTATAGTGAGTGTGTTATTCAAAGGTATGTACCAATTCTTGTCCTCAGAGTACATTTATTTTCCAGTGTATAAGTCATGTTTATTCCATTTAGCTAGCTTCCAAGTAAAATTTATTCTTTCCCTTGGCCTCATAAATGTTTCCCTTCATCATCTCTGTTTAGGATTTTTTAAAGTATTTCCTATAATATTGGTTGGGTGGTCAAGAATTTTTTAGTTTATCCTTATGATAAAAATTATTTACTTCTCTTTCTATTTTGAAAGAGATCCTTGTAGTATGCAGTAATTTGCATTGATCATTACTTTCTTTTTGGGCTTGATAAGTTGCACCCCAAGCCTTCCTGGACTTTCAGATTTTGTTAGAATGTTATTGTTACTTGGATAGACTTGCCCTGATAAGTGACTTGGCCCTTCTCTTAAAGTTTTAATATTCTTTCTTTGTTCTAAGTTACTATCACTTCCTCCATAATATGTTGTGGAGAAGTTCTATGCCCATATCTATTTCAGGTTTGAAGCATCACCTTTACATGAGTATTTATCACCTACCCCAGATGTGGGAAGTTTTGGGTTTTTGTTTTTTTTTTTTGCAATAATATCAGTGAATATATATTTTTTGTATTAACCTGTACTTCAACACCCTTGTTGAATCTGATGGGCTTATGGTTGTTTTTACATTCATCTAGGAAAGGTTGAATAATCTTTGGATTTTTCTTATATATTATTATTGCTGATTAAATGTTCTAATAGTCCTGACATCCTCTCTTATTTTTCATCTTGTTTACTGCTGAGGGTTTCATTTAAATTTTTTGTTTGACTTACTGAAGTTTTCATTTCTAGAATTTCTGTTTGATTTGTTTTTCATAACTTTTATCTCCTTATTGAAGCGGTCACTCAAATCCTACATGTCTTTTCTCTTTGTATCTTCTTTAAACTCACTGGTTAACCTAGTAATTGATTCATTCAGCTGCTTTTGTCTGCTTGATTAACTATCAAGCAGAGTAAGTACATCTGCTTACATGTACTTTTTTGTTTGTTTTTTTATTTGTTTTGTTTTGTTTTTGGGGGTTTTTTTTGAGACAAGGTCTCACTTTGTAGTTCAAACTGGCCATGAGCTCAGCCTTGAACTCACAGCTGCCTCTGCCTCCCGAGTGCTGGGATTACAGGCATGAGCCACCACACCCGGTCCTGTGGTATGTGGTACTGATTGCTGCTGGGCATGAGTCACCAAGTCTGGCATTATTGTATGTGGTTACTGAGGATTGAACTTAAGACCTTGTGCTTGCAAGGCAGGTGCCAGAACCTCTAAGCTAAATCCCTGGCCCAGCTATCAAGTTTTTAAAACTATCAAGTCTTTAAAAACTCAGTCTGAATTTCATCCAATTCTATGCTTATAGAAAGCCTATGCGGAGTTATGAATTTTTGAAGTCCTCCTATTGCTTTTTTTCTTAAGAAGCCTTGAACTTTTCATCAATTCTGGGGTAATTAAGACTTTGACAGTTCTTAAACATGAGCTAAATATATTTTACATAAAGAGAAGAAAGAAATGAACAATTTAACTTAGTCAATTTCAAATTTCTACTACAATTTTAAAATTTTGATATTTTCTTAGAAGCAAAATATGTAGAGCATAGTATAATAAAACTTAATATAAAGGCAATTTTTCTGTTGCAACTCTGTAGGTATCTAATAGTGCAAATTTTTCCTCATTTCAAAAATATACTGTTACACTACTTATTATTACATTGATACATAGCCATTCCTTTTGTATTCTATTATAAAATTTTTAAATTTCAAGTGTAAACATTTAAGTGGCAATTCCTGTCTTAAAGGCAATGAAGGAGAATTTTTGAAATTCAGCAAAAATCTGGCAATTGTTACAAGGTATATACTGAAAAGCCAAAATGATTTCTTAACTTACATACATATATAGTATGTACATAGATCTACATAGCAAGTACCAGTTAAGTAATTTTGAGTATTTATTAGGTTTTCATTTTTACTTTAAATGTTGACGTTGCAAAAAATCTGTTATGTGATATAATTTTATACAGAAGTCATCAACAAAAAATGTTTTATGCCTTTGTTTGCTTACAATTTTTGGTTTACTTGGTCATGCTATATGTGTGCTTGTATTTTGTATTCATACATGCATGGGCACAATGTTATATTGGTGATGTCTTTCCACATTAATGTGGAGCATGATCAAAACATCCTCTCATAAACATTCTGTGTATTTTAGGAAATATGCAGCCAAGACCAGAAGTATTCTAGAAAAGAGACTGGATGAAGAAAGAGCAGTAAGTTTCTTTCTGTGCACAGTGAGTCTCAGATAAATGAAGAACCGAACACTAATGCCAGGCATCAGATGGAATAAAGACACAAAATGCAGAAAAATAAAACTGTGTTGATTAGAAGGTCAATTTTTGTCCTGAAACCTGAATCTTTTTCCAGTGAGCAGCAGGAAGGGAGGTAAAAGAACAACAGAAAGCTGGGAAGGATATGTGCCCTTGGGGAACATTTGGAAGCCCCACGCAGCCCATAACCAGACTGCTTAGACAAACTGACTCAGTTGTGGCCCTCAGTAGTTCTGCCAGTTGCCAGTGGCTTTGATCATTCCAGCTGCAGTCCTTTTGGGAGGAGAAATACCCACTGTGCACAATGAAAGGAACTGTCTGGGCCTTCTTTAGCAAGACCTCCCTCCTTCTTTTTCTCCACTAGCAAGAGATTAACAGATCCTCCACCTGCTAGCCAACACCTGGATGTGAAAGAAAAACACTTCCCTGCATCCAGAATCACTCTCAAAAGTACTTCATTGACTCAGTACTGGAGTCTTGGGCTGGCCTGAGATGGGGTTCTAAATGGTTGTCGTTCCTCAGGCCCAATCTCTTCACCTTGGTTCCCACAGAGCAGCAGGTCTGGGAGACACATCACATCCAGGTCTAAACACGCCACGCAACAAACCACTGCCTCTTTGAGAGTCCCACCTCTCTTGTCTAAGTCAAGGAGCATGTCCACTGAGGACATCTAGCCCCTTTATTAGCAAACAGTATCATAACAGGTACTGCAGAGTCCAGGAAGGTAAAGAGAGTGAGCAAAGCCTGACAAGAGTAGCACAACAAGAAGCAGCGAGAGGTGGAGACTGAGATTCCTTGCTGAGTCCTAGAGGGCTGTTCTAAGGGGAATGCAGTGCGGCTCAGTGTAGCAAACTTACCTAGCAGGTGTGAAACTTTGGGCTTGATCACTAGCACCAGAAAAAAAAAGGGGGGGGGCCACTGTTACTCCATTCAGGCCAGTGGAGGTTTTGGAGACTTTATATTAAACCTCCAAAATTATAAATGATGACACCTAATTTCAGTATTTTCAACCATCAAGCAGGCCTAGCAAAAACATTTGTGAGCCCAACGCAGCCTGTAGGTACCAGTTTTCTGCCTCATAAAAGCAGTCCTCAAATTCAAGTATACATCAGAATCACTCAAAAGGCTTCCGAAAACCCGGATGATTGTAGGGCTGGGTGTAATTTTGTGGCAAGGCCCTTGCCTAGTGTGTGTGAGGCCCTGGTCTCTGTTCCTAGCACCACAGGACAAACCAAAACAAAAACCCCATTTCTGGTTCAATCACAGTTTCTGATTCTGTAGGTCAGAAATGGGACCTGAGAAATTGTGCTTCTGAAAACTCCTCAGAGGTCCTGATACAGCTGGCCCACAAACTCACTTTGAGAACCACCATTCTGTCCTGTGAAAATTACACCACAACCCCATAATTCTGTACATGGTGCTAAAACAGCTTCTTAGCAGGCAGTGGCAAGATTCTAGGCCCTAATTTAGTCTTCACAAAAGCCCCATGAGGTAGCCACTATAAATAACTCCTTATTTCAGAAAAAAAAAGTAGCAATTAGATGGTGGCTTGAAGGCCGAGCAAAGGAGCACCAGATACTGCCTCCCCTCACAGTGGCTCACAGTCCTACACAGTCCAGCTCTCTCTATCATTTGTGCTGCTATAACAAAATAATTAAGGATACATACAGTGACATACAGAGAACACAAGCTCATCTCTGATATCACTGGAGGCTGGGAAGCCCAAGAGCAGGACATCAGCACATTCAGTGTCTGCTGAAGACCTGACTCCTCTTCCAAGATGGCGTCTTGTACCTTCCAAAGGTGACAAACACTGTGTCCTCATGTGGCCAGAAGGAATGAACTCATCTTCTCAAACCCTTTTGTAGCAGGGGCTGGGGATTTAGCTCAAGTGATATCGCACCTGCCTCAGAAGGACAAGCCTACCTTGGAAGCACAATGGCCCTAGTTCAATCCTTGGTAGCACCAAAAAACAAAAACAAAAACAAAACACAAACCACCCTTTTGTAAGGCATTTATGATGGATCTCTAAAGCCCCATCTCTTGGGACTGTTGCATTAGGGGTTTCGTGGCAATGTGAATTTTCAAAGCATAGCATCATTACGTATGTGGGTCCTCTGGAGCATCATTTCCATTTCGTTGTCATTATAATAATCTGTGTGTGAATCAGCTGTCATTCAGTTAGTGACTGTTGAACTTATATTTGTTGCACCGTAAGCCAGGTAACAGGGCGGAGAGTGGTAGAGAGGAGTCCTGGCTATGTTAAGAGACAGCAGAGTGAAGGAGGAAAAGTCGTATCTTTTTTCTCACCCTAACCCTGGTTTATGGCTGACACCCCATTACAAAAGCCAGATTAAGAAGAGAAAAACATAAAAATGGGCTGAAGGAAAGTTTTATATGACACTGGATCCTTCAGAAAGGAAGACCCAAAGACTCAGGGATTTTTATTGATTTATACTTAGATCCAATAAAGAACAGAGACATGTAGAGTCATCACTGGACAGAAAGGAAAGAGCTGATGGTAATAAGCCATTGGCAAGGCCTGTTTGCTCAGCTTCTTTCTGGTGGCTCTGTGTCTTTATTGCTTTCCTTTGGGGTGTCCATGAAGGTGTTATGACCTTCTATGAGGAGAAGTAGGTCAGAGAATTCTGTTATGCCCAGCTCTCACACAGAAAGGAAAGAGAGGGTCAGAGTGACAGCCACGGTGCCACGTGGAGTGGTAGCATGCCCTGCATTCCATCAGTACCAGGAAAACCCTCTGTGAGGAGGGCTCAGACCAAATGAAATAAAGGAAGAAGGAAACAAGGAAGAGGAAACAGAAAATGCAAGGGTCCTGGAATAGAAACACGTGTCCATGCATCTTTTAGGCCTAGTGAGAGCATTTCTTAAAAATAGTAAGCAGAAGCCAGGCATGGTGGCACACACCTGTAACACTCACTCTCAGGGAGTGTACATGAGACCCTGTGTCAAAAAAAAAAAGCAAGCACAGAATAAAGTACTGAGGGGAAAGCAGAAATGAGCAAGTGTCTCTAAAGGCCATGCCAAGGATTCTGTATTTTATTCTAAGTACGATGGGACAGCGCAAGCGGCCTTGGAGCAGGGGAATGACAGCCTCCAGTTATATTTGGATCAGGCTCCCTCTGGTTGCAGGGTGAAAAATTTCAGGGAGACCAAAGTAGAAGGAACTGGAGCTGGTGTGCAAATGACAAAATGCCAGAGATTGATGAGCTGCTGTGACTTGTCTTAGCCTCAGAGGAAAGGAGGTGGAAATGGGAAAGGTAGAAGAAATGAGTACCAGGTAGAACACTTAACATGGTCTGAAATGTCAGCGCATGGTCACTTTTTCCTCCATGATGCAGATCCAGAAAGATATAGGAAAAGAAGTGCAGCCTCTTTCTCAGAACACTCGGCTCCCCTGGATCCTTGCATCAGGTCTTGGAGGCTCCATGAGGTGCAAAGCTGCAGAAAGAAGATTCCAGGTCCCAGATCTCTCTCCACAGTATTGGTCTAAGGAGCTTGAAGTTTCCCTTCAGGTGACGTGGAAACGTGAAAAGTGGATCATGGCGGCAGTCACATAGATATATGGATCTGTCAGAAGCCATCAAACTAAACTCTTCCCAAGGGTGACTGACTGTAACAGTACCTCCATGAAGTTGCTTTAAAAAGAAAAACGATTGCCTATAAAGGACTCATCCTTTAAGTGTGTGACTATCACTAAACAGCCTAGAGGTTTAAAAAATGTCTATGGCAGTGTCCATCTAGTAGAATAGCAAGTAATCGTGGAAATTCATACTTTCAAAAAACACCTAAAAAGCAGAAAATAAGTTATTCACAAAACAAATGTAAAGATTATTTAAAGGATATAAAACTACACACATAATGTCAATTTGAGGGTATGTACGTATGCATGTGTAGACCCTGACATCAATTCTGAGTGCTATGATTGTTTTATTTTGGTTTCTTTATTCTCTACATTTTGTTCTTATACATTTTCTGCAAGGAAGGCCAAGAGTGAAGATTCCCTCATTAAACATGTAAGTACAGAGTAACACCTGTACTAAATAAGTTTAAAGGGGGCAGTGACCACAAAATAGGTCACATACAGTTATCTGTCATGTGAATGGTCTGAGTATGAGACAGAACAAAAGGAGAAGCAGAAGGAAATAAAAATGGCAACGCTGGAGTCATAGGTGATTTTAAATTTTTCTGTTTGCTAATCTATGTTTTTTAATTTTTTAAAACTATGAATATACAACATTAGCCTAAGGAAAAAGGAGCACAAAAATCTCCTAAGTCATTGGCGCCATGACAGCCCAGACTCCTTTCTGCTTTTTCATAGACTATTTCATGCTTGTTTTTCCACTGTGAGGACTTAATTTACTTCAAAAATTCCACAACTATTTATGGAACGGTTTTTCTGTGCCAAGCACTGTCCTAGGCACGGCAGGAAATGGAAAGATTAATGAAGTATGATCGGTCTCTTTCCTCCAGTAATTTTTTCTGCCCAGTTAGGGAAACAGATATCGATGCAAAGGATTATATTGCCAGATGGCGTGGATTAGAGATGCAGAGATGGAAGTACGAGGTGCCAGGCGAGTTCAGTTAATTAGTCAGCAAAAACGCTTCGGAAAGGAAACTATTGTTACTGCAAAGACTTCTGACAGACGTAATTCTTCAGCCTTCCCAGCATTCCATGCGTGGACCCCCAATGGTCTAGCTGGGTCAGTAGGTGGAACTTTTTGGTAAGGAGCTACCCAGGCATTGACTGTGTGCTGCTCTCCGCTGGGCTTCTTCTAATCCTCATGACTGCCAGGGGCTGATTTAGGGCTTAGTCTGGAGAGGAGGGAGAAGAACAGGAACAGTGGTTCAAAAGCAGGGCTTCACAGCCAAGCCACCTGGTGCTCCCTAGTTCACAACCTCCACCAAGTTTCTTTTTTCTTTTTTTTTTTAATTGAAATCTTTATTGGTACATTATATATACACATCATGATTGCACTCCACAGTGGGAATTTGTACCAGTATAAGATACAACTTAATTCTCATTTTTTCCCATAGCCCTACCAAACCTACCACCCTCCCCATATACATAAAATTTGTTTCCTTTCTTTTTTTTTAATCTTTATTGGTACATTACATATATGCATCATGATTGTACTCCATAATGGGGATTTGTACCAGTATAAGACACAACTTAATTCTCATTTTTTCCCATAGCCCTACCCACCCTACCGCCCCCCCATATACATAAAATTTGTTTCCTTACCTTTTTGTTATAATCTCATATTTTTCCCCCTTCACCCTCTTTTACTTTGAGCATTTTCTATTTCACAATATATAACATACAATTCTAGAAGTCATTTACATCTTTATTTTCTCATACCAGGGAAAAGATGCAATATTTACCTATCCGTGACCTATTTATTTCACTTATGAGGATATCCTCAAGGTATGTCCATTTAAGTAGAAATGATTCAAACTTATCATTTTTTATGGCAGAGTAGTAATACTCCATTCTGTAGAACCACAGCTTTTTTATCTAGTCTCCAGTTGATGGACATTTGGGTTGTTTCCAAAATGTAGCAATCACAAACTGAGCTGCTATAAACATGGGTGCACATATGTCACTGTGATATCCACCAAGTTTCTTAACCTCAGTGTGCTTCAGTTTCTTCACTTATAAAATGAGGATAATAACAGTACACACCCCATAAGATCAGGGCCCAGGATTAAACATACTATACACACTCAGGACAACACTTGACAAGCAGAAAGCAGTCTAGCCATTTACTAATTTGTATTTATATCCTGTTAAGGCAACCTTCGTGCTACCTTTGATTTCTCTTTTGATGAGATACTTTGATGCTTCCTCTGAAGAGTCAGTGTATATGATGACTCAGCAAATTTTTCTGAATACTTACAATGTACCCAACTTTGTTCGGCTTGGAGGGAAAGCAAAAATGAACAGATAGAAGCCCACACCAAGGACGCTCACAGGTTAATGGAGAAAGAAACCCAGCCAGAGCCAGCAGCTGCCTGGGACTGGTGATTAGGAATGGTAACTCAGTCCCCCTCTCAGACTCTGCTAGCCTGTGGTGTGTCTATTATGTTTATTGTATTTGCGGACAGTGGAAAGGAGGGAGGATCGGTCCCCGGGAGTCGGGATGTGACAATGGTGGGGTCACCTGGAATAGCAGCAGAAACACCAGTGCCAGGCCCCACAGTGAACATCAGGAGCCAACATTTCCATTAATCCCATGAAGAGAGTTCAAGGGTCACCCTCAGTTCACACATAGAAGGTAAACTGAGTAACGAGTGAGAGGTTTAATGCAGAAGTTAAATAACCTCCCTAGTGTACAGGTAGGCAGAAGTTTGCTGCAGAGCCCAAATTCAGATTTTTGCTCCTCATATAGCACTATCTGCCTCCCACATTAATGTTCCACTGCTGCCTAATTCATTCCTCACAGTAACTCTATCCTTTTTATTAATAGTACCTGATACTGAGTCCATGGTCTCAATCATGCTAGAGGAACCCTGCACCAAGCTAGATGCCCAGTCTTATGCCCATTTTCATACATAAAGAAATTGGCATATAAAAGTTAAATGACTTGCCCAAAGTCAGAGGGTTGATAAGTGCAAGTCCCACCTGCCTCCAAAGCAGTGGCCTTTTCCTGGATGCTGCGACATAGCTTCCCGTGTCCTCCTATGAAGCCAAAACCAACTGCTCATCCAGGCTGCCAGGAGGCCTGCTGGACTGAGATACAAGTGACATAAATTCTAGTTCTGAGTAAGCCATGCATTAGCACAGCACTCTTGGATAGACTGCTTTTCCTCTTGTGACCTAAGGGGCATTTACATATGGAAGATACTTTGGGATTCATACTTCCCACACATCCACCAAGGGATATCACAGACAAAAACCTAAGGTGGGACCCTGCAGTGTTGGCCAAGTCCTGAAGAGGGAGTGGCTTCAAAGATAACTGATCCTATCACAGAACCAGACATCTGTGGTGGGAGAAGCCTCTTCAGTCTTTCATCTGCCAGAGGGGGAGGAGCAGGAGAGCAGGGATATGACTTCTTCAGGGTGGATTTAGATTTCTAGTGCATCTTAATCAGCATTGGCAAGCTGACGTGCACTGCCAGGTGTTCAGGTCATGCACCATTGTTGGCTCACTGAGAGAAAGGGCTGTGTACACACAAGAAGATGGAAATCAGAGAGTAAGAAAGCAGAGTGAGGCAGGGTGTTTGCCCCTAGGAGAGAAGATTAAGAAGCAGGGCTTGGAGAAAACAGGAAGACTCTGTGAATGAGAGTAGATTGTATAAGTAAGTAGGGGAAATGAAGCCATCTTGGGCTGAAAGGTCAATGGGAGACAAGAATGGTTATTTGGATATTTTGAGGCCAATTAGTAGCAAACCCTGTAGTAGAGGGTTTGCAGGTTGGAAAGTTACGAGGCTATTCATGGAAGAATAACTCATACAAGAATTAGAAAAGTGTGGGCCAGGGATTTAGCCCAGTGGTTCCAGTGCCTGCCTCGGAAGCGAAGGGTCCCTAGTTCGGTAACAATACACACAGGTAACCACACACACAGGTAACCACATGCAACAATGCTGGGTGTGGAGACTCATGCCCACCAACAATCAGTACAACAAACCACAGTCCAGGCATGGTGGCTCACACCATAATCCCAGCACACTAGAGGCAGAGGTAGGAGGATTGCTGTGAGTTCCAGGCTTGCCTCGGCTACATAGTGAGCTAGGGCCAGCCTGAACTACAAAAGCAAGACCCTATCTCAAAGGAAAAAAAAATTAGAAAAGTTGTGTTTTTCCTTTTAACAATAAGAATTTTCCAAAAAATTTAAGCAGGAAGCATTCTAGGGAGAAAGAAGGGGCAATGAGCTTTTGGACGCCTTCAGGAAAACAGGTTTTTTTTACAAATAGGTTAATGCAGAAAGAAAAATGTCAGTAAAAGAAAGAAGAAAAGTATTATAAAAAGGAAGAGAAGCTAGACATGATAGTTCACATGTGTAATCCCAGCACCCTGGGAGGGCTGAGGCAGGAAGTTGACAAGTTCAAATCTAACCTGGTCAAGTTAGTGATTCTGCAGAAATGCATATAAAGCAGTGTTGGCCCAAAGTATCAAGACTCTGAGCCTGATCAGATTCTAAAAACATTTTAGCTCATGAAAGATGAGGCCAGGGTGCATAGAAAGAATAAACTATAGTTAAACATAGACAAAGGGGGCACAACAGGAAGTCAGGAGATGGAAGCATTTCAAGTGAAAGAGACCCAGTCGTTGGTTGGTTGTTGAGGCATCTGGACAAGAAGTTCAGGTAGCACAGTAAATACTACCAGGACCTCCCAGGCTGGAAATGGGAGACAATTGGTTTCACTACACAACCACAAAAGAAGAATTACATACAGTAGATTTTATTGAAATTAAAAACACTTGGCATTAAAGGACAATATAGAGAATGAAAAGTCACAGTTGAATATAGTTTGCCTCCTCAAACTCAAGTGAACATCAGTTCCCCGATAGAATAGTGTTGAGAGGCAGAGGGACCTTAGGGTGTGATGGTGCCATCAGGACTGTGGCTTTCTGGGGACTGGACTAGTTTTTGGAAAGTGCCTGACACACAGGCAGGCTGCCCCTCGTGCTTGGCCTCTGCTGCACGCGCTCACCTGCCCTGCTTCTGATGTAGCACCAGGCCCTTGCCAGGTGTGGCCACCCCAGTTTTGTGGTGGACTTCTGGCCGCCACAACCAGGAACCAATATGAACATCTTTCCTTTATAAATTTCCTAGGCTCAGGTATCTTCTCAGCAACAGAAAATGAACTTACACAAAATGGAAGAAAATATTTGCAGATCATATATCTGGCAAGAACTAACATTCATATTTGATAGCAAGAAAATTCCTGTGATCAACAATATTAACTAAAATAAAAACCCGAACAATTCCAACCAAGATAGGCAAACGTTAAATTTGATGTTATGTGTATTCTGTCATAATACACAGCACAGTGAAAAGCTGTTTAATGAATGACAGGGGAACAGAGGAGTCATGGTGACTGTTCTCTCCTCTCAGGAAAGCAGCCCTAAGGCAAGGTCTTCTTCAGACAGCGGAAGTGCGGATGGCCTGAGCACCCTTGGGGAAAGTGCCACACACAGGAGAGTCTCTGCTCACAAAATAACCAAAAACAACAACAACAAAATCCCCTAGACTCTGTGATGTGCAATGGAAAGGATTAGAAAGGGCAGAAGCACTCATCAGAGAAGTAGGGTGGGCGGCTGCGTTGGTAGAGATGCCTTGTGGGGAGGAGCTGGCTAGGGGTAGTCTTTACAGAGTACTTTGATTATTATTTTAAACAAATTGTTGAAAGGAGAATCAAGTCTTTTCCCCCCCCAATTCTGAGGATTGAACCCAGGGATTTCACACCGAGCTATATCCCAGCCTTTTAAATTTATTTATTTATATTTTTATTTTTGAGACAGGATCTTGATAATTTACTGAACTACCTAGGCTGTGCTCTAACATGTGATCACCTATATCAGCCTCCTAGAGTGCTAGAATTACAGCCATTTGCCCCTATGCCTAGCTAATCAGGTCCTGAGTCTGACTTTGGTATTATTTGTACTATGTTTCATGGTGTGTGGCCTGGAGATCCCCAACACTCCCCCAATACCCTAAAGACAGAGGCTTCATTCCTCCACTTCCGCCTCTTTGAAGTACCTCCTACTGCACCACACAACTTCTCCTGCAAGCTGTGGTTGGTCTCCATAGGGTACCACTGTGGCTGGGGCTCTGCTCAGAAGCCACCTCCGAGGAGAAGCACCCATCGCTACCTCCCTCCTGAAATCTTGGGCCCCTACAGCAAAGACAGACCCTGATGCTAGCGCTTTCATGTCCTTTGAGCTAGGGGAGCTAGAATCATAATTTGGAAAAACAAGACTATTGTCTTGATGGAATTTGCAGTTCATGGAAAGGGTGTCATATTCCATAGCTGTGATGAATAAAACAACAATAAAGTGATCTATCCAATGATGGGATAATTCATCCCACAAGGGGTAAAAGGGTGGGTCTCAGGGAAGTGAAAATGAGGCAGAGGCCAGTGCAGGTCCAGGCAGAAGCCATATGAATCCCTCAAAGCAGACAAATTTTAGCAGAGTAAGAATTAAACCCAATGAGTGTGGACATGAACGAAAATAAAGAGAATTCCTTCCTTTGATTGATGGGACCTAAAACTCCCACTTGCCAATATGCTTTCCCAGGAAAGAAAATGTCACATTTGCTCCCCGGGTGACCTGTGGAATTCTGGGCCTAAGTTACTATGAGACGAATGAAAGATGATTCAATAAAAGAATAAGAAAGAATGACTGGATAATGCCCCATCCCCGCTTATTTTGCCAATAACAGTAATAAAATGAAGGACAGAGTGCACTGAGTTATTATGGTATTGTGACTTTGTTTTACATTTGTTTAATGTTGTGAAAGCACTTTGTTTAGCTGGCACAAAAGGAGTCTTTGAATTGGTAATAAACAAATAAATGAGCAAAGAAAATAATGTCTTGCATTTGAAGTAATTTACAACTTACAAAGCTATTCTACACGCCCTTTTTTCCCCCAAAGGAGCCTATAACCCCCCTGCGACACATGCATGACAAATATAACCATCTCCTTTTGATGAGCAATGAAACTGCAATTTAAATAGCTGAAATAGCCGCAGTCACATTGCCCAGAGTGTCAGACGCAGATTTAAATCTAGGTAGGCCTGACTCACAGCTCCTCTTTGTGTTCCTCACTCTCGCGATGGGGAGGGCCGTGCTCTGCAAGAAATAACTCTGCCCATGTGTTCAGCCTGGTCCACTCCCGAGAACACTTCCTTTTCAGTCCAGGTGTCTGTGAGTAACATGTGGTCTTGTTTTATGTGGGTTTTAAATTTGGTACAAAGTATGCAATTACATTATGAAATGTGTAACACAAGTATTCATGTGTCTTCTCCCGCAAACAAAACACCCATGGAGCATATCTCTTATAAACGTCAGAGCCTCCTTGGCTCATCCTTGCCCTCCTTACAGTTGCCCTCTTCCTCACCGCCTGTGTCTTGTGGCTCTTCATTCCTGCCACATCCGTCTGCTTCCTTAGATGGGAGCGTGTTTGTCAGCTCATTTCCTGCCTTACTTGCTCCGCGGCCTTGGTTCCACTCCTCCCTCGCCTTTTCCCCAGGGCCCTGGAGCTGCTTTCTTTGGAGTTGAGTCTACCCACTCTTTCTTTCCAGAGCCTTGGCCAGCTGGCCCCAGAAATCTCCCAGTGGCCCATCAGAGACTGGGCTGGCGGCTGTCGCCCCCACTGTGGGATTTAGGTAAATTCTGCAGGGGGCCGTCAGCACCAGCATTTCATGAGTCAGCTCTGCTTCATGGAATGCTCCATTTCCTGCAGCTCCTCCTGCCTCCTCCATCTTTATCTGCTAACCTAGACTCCTTGCTCTCTAGACATGCTTTGCTTCTCTGTGTCTCTGTGTCTCTGTCTCTGCCTCTCTCTGTCTGTCTCTTTCTCTGTCTCTCTCTGTCTCTTTCTCTGTCTCTCTCTATTCCTTAGTTTTCCAGGAAATTTCAGTGGCCTTTGTATTCAGCCATCTTCTTCACTCTGCCCTTGCCACAGAGCCCTCCAGATTTCCTTTTTGATCTCACTTAGCGCTTTAACATTCCAGGCTGTTTCCATTGCTTAGCCTTGTGAGCTGTTTGCTCTCACTGCCCAGCTGTGTGCAGGAGGAACCTTCAGAGAACTCCTGCTTCAAAGATTCCTCACCTGAGTCAACTGTCAGGTGGGCCCTAAATTAGGGCCCATCAGAGTCCCCAACAAATGGAGACATTGCCATAACCATGGACACACCTGGTTTCCCCTCATATCTTATTTGCTATGTGTACAATGAACACCTTTCGCTTATTTTCAATATTCACATGCCACCTATGCCATTATTAGTCTCATATTTTTGCTTAAATCTATCTACTTTCATACTTTATTTTATAATACTTTTATTATTACAGAGAATAATATCACTCACTTTAAATAGAAAGTAATCATAAGTACAAAATATGGAAAATGACATTAGTATGAAAGTCTAACCAGATACTCTGCTTTCTGAAAACATAGAACCTGTACTTTCTCTTTGTTAAAGGAAAAGATTAGCATATATTTAATAATTGGTCCGCAGAGCCTTCTGTTTTTACTTAATCTTCTTCAGACACATAATTTTCTCAGTCTTTCATTCAGTGTTATTTAATGCCCTGCTAGTCTCAGTATCACTTAATGTCATTGTTTATGACACAGTTTGCTTGCTATACTTTGAAATATCCCAAACATGAGATTTAAAAATGGTAGAGCTGATGTTCACAATACATGTAGCCAGACTGAATTAAAATCCACACAAACCCATACCAAATGTCTTCTTGGACACACTTGGATTGAAAGAAGTCATCTCAGTTTATTGATAGCAGTTGCTGCCAAAGAAGCAAAAAGGAAAGAGTTCAAGGTTGCAATCAAAGGGTCACTCGCCAGGGAGTTAGTTCAAATGGTACTGTGCCTTCACTGGAAGCACAAGGGCCAGAGTTTGATCCCCTGTGCTCCCCAAAATAAAAATGAAAACAAAGCAAACAAAGGGACACATTTCAGCACATAACTGGGTCCAAGCAGTGACCCTCGGTGCTCTGCTTCATCACCCAGAAGTCTCTTGTCATCTTTCTGACTGCTGCTCTCCACTCCTCTTTATAACATCCAGGCAGAGTTTCTGACCTGCCCCTTCCTGACCTTTCCTGTCTGCAATTCCTGTTTGCTCAAGCCAGGGCACTCAGTTCTACCTCCTGATCCAGGGCAGCCTTTCCTGCTCCCCAAACTCAGTCCTACCTTTGTGTCTTCACTCAAGAGCCACTGACACAACCTCAGGCCAACACACACTCTGCAGTTTCATGTAACTCAAGCTCCTTACACACAGAAACAGCCCTTGTCAGAACTAGCCAACTGCCCAGGCTCCTCCATTTTGTCTTGAGATGCATCAGCAGTGGGTATCTAAGGCATTGCTTTGTTCATCCTTGCTTTGCCATTCTTCTCACTATTGGATCACAGACAGTGTTAGTTTGAATCTAAGCAGGAAAGTATACAATTTTGTAGGTGCTCTAAGTAACACATATGTACTATGGGGAGTTGTTTAGATGAAGATGGAGAGCAGAGAAGGCAGGGAAAGGATTCAAGGAGCATGAATCAGCTGGATGCCATGCATAAGAGCCACCTGCTGGAGATGGTGCAAAAATAAGATCAGAAACACTTGGGTGCTCTGCTCTCTGGAACTCCCAACCAAGCTCCGAATTGTGTGAGACCTCACTGAGTGGATGAGAATGACCTTCTGTCATTGAATGCTGCCTACACCAGTGTGATTTCTAATCTTTGTTAAGTCAGCTTCCTGTGCTACTGTGATAAAATACCCGAGATGAACAAGAGGAAAGATTTAGATTTGGCTCATGGGTTCAGAGGTTTCAGTCCATGATCAGCTGGTTCCATTGCTTTTAGGTCTGGGAGAGGCAGAAGCTTCCTGGCAGAAGGCCATGGAGGAAGGAAAGCTGCTCACTTCATGGCAGATGGAAAGCAGACAGAGTAAGGAAGGGGCCAGGGACCAGGTGGAGCTCTCCAGATGGCGCCCTGGTAACTGCTTCCTCCAACTAGGCTCCACCTCCTAAAGTTCTCACCATCTCCTGAAAGAGCCCTGAAGTTTGAACCCATCAATGGCTTAATCTACCAATGGGATAAGAACCCTCAGGATCAAATCACTTCTCAAGAGCCCCACCTCTGAACTTTGCTGCAGTGATAACTGAGTCCCCAACACACGATCCTCTGGGAGATATTCCAGATCCAAACTGTAACCAAAGCAGAGTTCCCATCCTGTGGATAGCAATAGTTGCTGTCTCTTACATTGTTTGCTTTGGGACAGTTTGTACAGAGAAGCCCTTTCCTCAGCCAGGAACACTAATCATGGCCTTGACCTCACCACCAGAAGAAGATCTAGGGGCAGTCATTGTATTCAAATGGAACAAAGCTACCCAGCTGCCTCTGTTTGCCTAGGAAGAAGGGATTTTCTGAGATGTGAAATGTCAATTGTCTCAGTGGGGCAAATCCTCAGCACAGTGGAGAAACTAGTCACTCTCCCTACTCCTCAGGATTAGAGTGAGCATCTCTATCCTCAGAAGGCACCAGCAGAGTCCCAGCCCCATCCTCCCTCTCGTGCTCAGATCTCCTCCATCTCCCCAACAAGCTGCCACCCTGATCACATCTACTTGCCTCCCAATCCCTATGAACAAGACCCACTGAGCTCTTTTATGCCTACAGCTCCCTTCCAGTGAGAGTGAACACTAGCTCTGCTATGACCTGCTCAGCAGAATTGGTACAGCTTTTCCAGCAACCTCTAGCCCTGTGCATCAGAGATATCTTCAGTTCTTAGGATCTGAGGCTCTGGCTGCATCTGTCACTTCTAGGAACTTTTCTGACCACAGTATGCAGTTTGGGTCCTACCCCAGGAAACTAATAATGGAGTTCTCCCACCTCATCATTCTCTCTGAGCCCTTGTGCTCCCCTCTCTGAAGGGGAGCTTCCTCCTCAGCACAGTCCTCATCTCATTCTGCTTTGGTCTGTGCACTACACATGGCTCTGTGCACTGGAAAGAACTGTGAGTGAGCTCGCAGCCTGTGTCTGGAAATCTGGCTCTGCTTCTGTTCTTTCTATCATGCTGGAAGGTTGTCTTACTTTGTAGAGCCTTGGTTCTCTCACCCAAATGATGAGGCAGTGTGATAAGCTAGAAAATGCCCCTTCCTCAAAGATATTCAGGTTCTAATCTCTGGAACCTGCAGCTGTTGTCTTGTACTAGTAAAAAGATCTTCACACACGCGATTAAGGATCTTGTGATGAAGAGATTGTCCTGGTGGGTTGTAAACGCCATCGCAAATGCTCTCACACAGAGAGGAGGGGTGATCACACATGCAGAAGAGGAGGCAGTGTGACCGCAGAAGCAGAGACCAGCAGGATGCAGCTACAAGACGGGGAATGCCAATAGCTCCCAGTGTCCCACGAGTCAAGAATCCTTCTCCCCGAGGGCCACCTGAGTGAGCGTGCTCCTCTTATGACAGCCTGTGTCAAAGTCTCAACTATAGGACCACACTTGGAGAGGAGGCCTCTGAGAAGTGAGTGAGTTAAAAGGAGGTTACTAAGTTGGCCCTTAAACAAATAGGCTGGGGTCCTCAATAGAAGAGGCAAAGACACAGAGGGATGTGCCTGCAACCATAGGAAGGTCACATGAGAGCCAAGCAGTGACAAGGCAGCTGCCTGCAAGCCAAGGAGACAGGCCACAGGGGAGCCCCCCATCCAGATACCTTGGTCTTGTGTTTCCAGGATCAGAACCACGAGAACATAAGCTTCTTTTGTTTAAGTCACCAGTCTGTGGCTCTTTTTACAGCAGCCCTAACAAGTGAATACACGACTTGGACTGAGTGGAGCCAGTTTCAGATCTCTGGCTTCCCAACCATGAGGAAATCCATGTGTTGTTTCGGGACACCCAAGCTGTGCGCTCTGTTGTGGCAGCCCTGGAAGCTGTACAGGAGATGACACCTAGCTGCCAGGCTTGTCCTAAGATCAAAGGAAATCACAAGGAGGACCTGCTTGGTTTGAAGTGAATATCATCTGTGTTTTAGAAGCATCTGAATTCCCTTCTCATGTCCATTTCCATGTTTGTTCTTCTGCTCAAATAGAGGAAAAGTTTATAAAAAAAGATGCACTAGATATTGTGTCTCTTTTGGTGTCAGCTTCTGTGTCCTTTGGTACCTATTTCCTCTCCTAATACTCCAGCTTTCTTTCTTCAGACAGCCCCATCTACTCGCAGCTAGTTTGTTTGATTGCCTGTCTATCTCATTACTTCCTCCAATGCCAACAGCTAACATTTATGGCATACTCAACTCTCCCAGACCTCATGTTAAGAGACTGATCTAAACTGTTTTATCCGATCCTCTGAGAATACCTTTAATATGGTCACTATTAGTATTCCATCTTTATAGGTTGGAACATTGAGAAACAGAGGGGTGAAAGAACTTGCTCATAGAAGTAACAGAGATATAAAACAAAGCCAACCCATTCCCTTACCCACTGTGAAACCACAGAGGGGAAGGATCCGCCTTATTTCAGTTAACTTTAACTTCTCACCATTGCTTGAGCTGAGTTTGGACTGGTGGATGGATGGATGGACAGATGGATGGATGAGTGGTTCTTTGTGCAAACCAAAGAAACAAGATGTTCTTGAAGACTCTACTTTGCTTGCTTTGTTTTTTAACTCTGTGCTACTGCAGCTACCATGATCTCAACCTGTCTACCATCCTGTGTGTCTCATCCATGCTCACATCACATGCTTTCTGTTTGTCACCTCTTTGATACTGGGTAGGGAGAGTCTGTGTTAATACACACAGCCTCTTTCATCTCTCATCCCCCATGCATTAAGGAAAGGCCTTGTCCCCTCCACCTAGTGGCTTCTCCTCCTCCATGTAGATAGAAGAGGCTGAAATTCTCAGAAGCCTAGTGAGAGGAGGAAATCCAGGAGGATTACAGAAACCGTGGGCATACTAGTCATTATAGCTATCCCACCTTACGGAAGAGGAAAATTTGGTTGTCAAAATACTTGTTCAAAGCCCCAGAAAACTGTATATAACCTTTTATTCTCAATCCAGTGCTCTTTCCACCTACTGATAGAGTAAGAAAAAATGCCTCAACCCAGAAGAGAGAAGATGGGGCATCAGGAACTGTTTCCACCTTTTCAGTACTGTGTTAGTTTGATTAAATAAACTCCCTGGGCTAGAGTTCCTGAGTCAATACAAGATACAAAACATCTAAATGACACCTACTCAGACTCTCCAGACCTTGATCACTGAGAGATTTCTGGGAGAGTAATCTGGTCCAGGACATCTTTTTCATTAACTGACAAGCACAGACTTTGCCTTATCTCATTATATGTATCAGTAAGGGCCGTGTGTAGGAAGAGGCTGGTTCACTAGTAATAATGGAGTCTCAAAACTTCTGTTCTGTGCAGCTGATCTGCCTCCAGATTTGAGTCCAACAAAAAAATGAAGAGCAGCTAACTTGAGCCTCTGGCCCCCATCTCTGAGTAGGAGTCCATGACATCTCTTTGGAGTCAGGAAAATATTTACCTAGCAATTATGCTCCAGTGTGTACATTTGTCCTTCCCTTGTGATGGATGCTTAATCACCATGGAAAATAATCTCTTCTCTACACTACATATTTCATGACTTCACCCCTACCTGAATGTGCTTCCGTGTGCTTTTTCTTATAAATATTTTTAAGCACATTTGATTGGAAAGAAATAATGCTCAAAGCTGAGATCTTCAGTTACATTTTCATGAAACACAAATCAGGCCAGGCTGGGGTCATCATCCCCAGCTCATAGTGCAGGGTTCCCAACTGTGGCATTGTTGAAAATCTGGACCAGATGATTCTTTGTATTGGATGTTTGGTAACATCCCTGGCTTCTACCCAGAAGATGCCAATAGTACTTTTCCTCCAAATCACAACAATATCAAATGTTGCAGAGTTGACCAAAGGTCCCCTTGGGAACAAAATCAGAGCCAGGTGAAAACCACTGTCCTAGAAGAGAGGACAGGAACTTGGGGCTTCACTTTGCCCTTCAGCTACCAAAATCAAGGTCTTTATGAAAATTGCCTTTAACAAAGCTGACTGATGCATTAAACAGAGGGATAAGGGATATATGAGCTTAAAGGAAAATATGTATTATGAGCCTCAAACACACAACATGTACACACCTTAAAAGACCATTTGCAAAGCTGGTTTTGGAACACCATGCACAGCATTTCCTAACGCTCCAGTATTTAGCTCAGCTTGCATGGTGACACTGCGGAGTAGATCAGCTGTGACTGTGACTTCATGTACTCTTTTAAAATGGCTGCTGTCCCAGACATGTTCCCCCTCCGATGAGGTGTTTGCTGCTATTCAATTTTTCTTCAGGAAAAAAAAAAAGTTTCCACTGTAGAAATTCCTCACCAACTAGTTAAAATTTATGAAAAGTTTTTGGAATCTGTATGTGCATAAAATGGTGTGGAAAGCTTGGGATGGAGTGGGAAGAAGCTGGGCTCACTCTAGGCAGAAATCACTTCTCCACGCTGGAAGCAGAAAGAGGGAAAGAGCTGATAATTTCTGGGAGTAGCTGACTCAACAGGAAGAGGCTTAGATGAGAAATCAAGAGTCCTGTGTTCCTGTCCTGGACCCTTCTGGCTCCAACATCCCAATGCCTGGAAATGTCTGACATGATAGGTTGCTAGGACAACAGTCCATAGTGAACCACACCTCCCCACGCCCATCCCTTGAACCTGGGCTGAACTTTGTAATTTGTTCTGGCCAATCGATGGTGGCAGCCCTCTGCCTCTCGGGACTAGTCAGTCGGTCAGGGACTTTGATGTTTTGCTTTCACTCTCCTGCTATGTGAATGGATGTGATGTAGCCTCCTAAGGATAAACACTACATGAGGAGAGAGGTCCCACCTGCTCCACTGAGGCAGCCAAAGTCAGAGCACCACTGACCTGCCTGCTGCATGCTGCTGCATGAGAAACCAAGGAAAGACCAAGACAGGAGCTGCCCCGTAAACGCCACTGTGAACACTGACAAATGGCACTTGTTTTAAGTCATTCAATAGATAAGCAATCAGCTTATTAAAAGAGATTTTTTTAAAGAAATACCTTATAGGGCTGGGGAGTTAGCTCAGTGGTTCCAGCGCCTGTCTTGCAAGCGCAAGGACCCGGGTTCGATTCCCCGGTAACCACATAACAATACTGGGTGTGGAGACCCACACCCAGCAGCAACCAGTACCACATACCACAGTGCCAGGCATGGTGGCTCATGCCTGTAATCCCAGCACTCGGGAGGCAGAGGCAGGAGGATTGCTGTGATGTGAGTTTGAGGCTGAGCTCAGGGCCAGCCTGAACTACAAAGTGAGACCCTGTCTCAAAAAAAAAAAAAAAAAAAATTTAAATCAAAATTAGACATTTCATATGACCCAGGTATCCTCCTCCTAGATCCTCCCCAAAGAGGTAAAGTCATCATATTACTATTATGCATTAATACATTCATAGCAATATTTATAACAGCACAATTTATAATAGCTAAATCCTGGAAGTAGTTTGTATATCCATCAAAGGATAACTGGATAAAGAAAATGTGGTATCTATACATAATGGAATACAGCTTGGCTACAAAGAAAGACAAATTTGAGATATGTGTTGGGCTGTTCCACCAGGAAAATAGAATGTTAAGTGAAATAAGTAAGACACACAAATTTAAGTATGTTATACTATCTCTCATTTGACTAAGACAAAGTACAAACAAAAAGTACAATAAAGGATGGATAGAAGGAGATAAGGGAATAGATCACTTGCAGACAGAGAGGACCCAGATAGAGGGTAAGAGGGGGAAGGGAAAATAAGTAGAATAAAGATACGTCATGTACAGGAACCTAATAACCTCAATGAATGTAAACATTGTGTCATAACAGGAGGTAAGACTAATATCAGCAAGAATGAAAATGAAAAAGGGTTTATAGGAGAGGGGAGGGAGGCACAGGGGATGAAGGAGGGAAAGAAATTTTTAAATAGAATGAAGGAGCATTATTTACATATACCCTCTTCCCAAGATAATTACCAACTATTCTTCAAAGATGAACTAATGAAAAAGAGCAATGTCTTCATGTTATGTTCATTTGTTGTCTTCTTCCATTGTTGGAACTGAGTCCTGTCAGACACGGTGAGAAAATCACCTTTCGCTTCTCATCTGGGGGGTTCACATCGGATGAAAAGACACAGCTCTCATTTTAGGAAAAACGTAAGCTGGGCTGCTAAGAAGAATGCCTTCGGGAAGCAAAGTGTCTTTCCTGACAGCACAATCAACAAATGGAAACTGTGTAACTGAGGAAAATGTTGCCTATAATCCTCGTATCACTAAGAAATTGAGTGTACTTTATGTTTTTTTTTTCCTGCGTGCCCTTTTTCCTTCTCTTTTTTAAATCCCTGATTTCCATTATAAAGAGTTTAAAACATAATTATTCTAGTACCTCTATTTTCAAAGGACCCACAAAACGAAACAGAATAAAAGTCAGGAAGATTTTCTGAGGGGCTGGTGAGCTGATGGTCCCTCTTCAGTCAGAGACCGAGAGTATGGGCCAGCGCGAACACTGACTTAGTTCTTGATTGTGTTGCTTTTTCTCACAGGGTTTAAAAGAACTCAACTGCAAAGATAAGAGAAGTGGTTATGTTATAGGAAACGCAATCTCCCATCTTTTTTTTTAATCTTTTGTTCATTTTTTTGTTTTGTTTTGTTTTGTTTTTTGAGACAGGGTCTTGCTTTGTGATTCAGGCTGGTCCTGAGCTCAGCCTCAAACTCTCATCACTGCAATCCTCCTGCCTCTGCCTCCCGAGTGCTGGGATTACAGGTGTGAGCCACCACGCCCGGCACTGTGGTATGTGGTACTGATTGCTGCTGGGGCGTGAGTCTCCACATCCAGTATTGTATGTGGTTAACCAGGGAGCAAACCCAGGTCCTTGTGCTTGCAAGACAGGTGCCAGAACCACTGAGCTAAATCCCCACCCCGCAATCTCCCATTTTAAAGATGCTTGGAAGAGCTGACCATCACAAAGCAAATCCAGTTGAACTGTTATCTGCACATGGTGATGTGGCCATGAAGGACACTGCTGTACAATTTCCTCTCATAAACAACTGAAAGGCGACCTCTGTCTCGCTGCTCTTGACTTGGGAATCAACTGAATTTGTTGATGTCTTTTCTGGTTAGAGAAGTTGTATCAGCGGAGGCATTGGATGGAAGAGGTGCTCATCTGCTCTCTCATCAGTGATATGCATGGTTTCATCATTGTCCTGCTCAGGCCTGGGCCTTGCAGTTCTTTTGTGTAGGCAATTCCAATCGGATAAAGTCCTCAAAAAGAGCATCAGATTTTTTTTTTTTTTTTTTGAGACAGGATCTCGCTTTATAGTTCAGGCTGGCCCTGAGCTTACTATATAGCCCAGGCAAGCCTCTAACTCATAGCAGTCCTGCTGCCTCTGCCTTCCGAGTGCTAGGATTACAGGTATGAGCCACCATGCTCACACTGTGATATGTGGTACTAATTGCTGATGGGTGTGAGTCACCACACCTGGCATTGTATGTGGCTACCAAGGATCAACCTAGGGAGCTTTTGGTTGCAAGGCAGGTACCAGAACCACTGAGCTAAATCCCCAGCCTGAGCATCAGACTTTTAAAAAACAACACTACAGGGCTGTCATGCTGTCTTTTTCAGTAATAAACAGCTGAGGACAGATAACATTTGACCTCATAAATTTGCACATTGAAGCATTTATTTTATGTCAACTTGAATATGAAAGTTTTAACCTGTCCATGGTAGAAGAGTTAGAACATCTTCTAACACTGACTATACATCTCATTCTCCCTTTCTCTGTCTGCCCCTCTCAACAGCATGATGTTCCTTTTGCCAAGGCATGCTGCTTACATGCTGAGGCAAGAGAAATGAACGACTCTAAAATTTCTCTGGGCTATTAACTTTGGTTCTTGTCCCCTGCTACACCAGGCTTGTAAACCTTCTTTCACAGTGTAATCTATTAGCACCACCAGGATTAGTTAGAACAGTGTTTGTAGCCAGCCATATGAAAGCTAATATATAGTGAGTGCCTACTCCCCATTTCTTGATATCACACATGCACAGACATACACACACACACACACACCCAGTCTTCTCTAAATTAAGTTTTGCATATGTAGAGATATCCATTATTTAATCAAATAATGATGACAAGTAAGAAATAGAATAAACAAGTCAAGAACTCTGGACAGGGATTAATGGTGAACAAAGAGCAAAAATTGAGGGAAGAGTCATCAGCACCTACGAGCTGTAAAATATAACAGCGTAGCTGAGTAAACTAGTCAGAAGACTGTGCACTAATGTTGGACTCTTCCCTGGTACAACTGGTAACCCTGAACCTCTCCATTTACAGAATAAATGGTGAGCACGAAGTCAATTCTAAGACCCTAAGCTAACATGTTTGTGATTTAAGAACTGCAAATTCTGGGCCAGGGATATTAGCTCAGTGGTTCCAGTGTCTGTCTTGCAAGCGCAAGGACCCAGGTTCGATCCCCCAGTAACCACATACCATACTGGGTGTGGAAACTCACGCCCAGCTGCAATCAGTACCACATACCACAGTGCCGGGTGTGGTGGCTCACGCCTGTGATCCCAGCACTCGGGAGGCAGAGGCAGGAGGATTGTGTGATGTGAGTTTGAGGCTGAGCTCAGGACCAGCCTGAATCACAAAGCGAGACACTGTCTCAAAAAAAAAAAAAAAAAAAAAAAAAAAGAACTGCAAATTCTAAAATGTTCCTTACTCTAAAGAACTTATTATTCTCTGAGGATAGATAAGCCAACAAGACAGTGAATCATAGAAGCACAAAGATAACACGGCAAGAACCTGCAGCTTTATATTCACTCAGCAGTGGAAAAAACCACTGCTCACTGGTCTGGAAACAGCCCTGAAATCATGAAAGCTTGGAGTTTGGAGTCACCATATTCAAGAAACTCTTGAGTAAATCTCCTTCTCATCCATTCATGGGACTGTTTGCCTTGAATTCTAATAATTTTTAGTTCTAGTCAAAGTTTCACCCACTCTCTGGCATTCAGTGTTTTGGTCTGCAAAACAAAGATATTGGACCGTGTGATTTCTAGGTTTACAGACACAGGTAACTAGTATTTTGAGTCTACAGTGGCCTACAGGCTAGCAAGAACTTTAGGACCGGTTTTATGGTTTTGAGGTATTCTGGCTTCGATGTTTTTTTGGAAGGTTAGAGATTTTTAGCCTCTGAATAATTCCCCTTCTGAAATAGCACTCAGTCAATCCTTGGAAAAAGTCTACACAATTGTCTTTCTACCAGAGTGCTTTGGGTAGGCTTTCGGATATGCAAGGTTTGCCACATGAATATGGTCAGAAAGCAAGAGTTAAGTGGTGTGCTCAGTTCTTTTTTTTTTTTTTTTGGTTTTTTTTTTTGGTTTTTTGAGACAGAGTCTTGCTTTGTACTTCAGGCTGGCCCTGAACTCAGCCTCAAACTCATATCACAGCAATCCTCCTGCCTCTGCCTCCCAAGTGCTGGGATTACAGGCGTGAGCCACCACACCCGGCACTGTGGTATGTGGTACTCATTGCTGCTGAGCATGAGTCTCCACGCCCAGTATTGTATGTGGTTACCAGGGATCGAACCTGGGCCCTTGCCCTTGCAAGACAGGTGCCAGAACCACTGAGCTAAATCCCCGGCCTGGTGTGCTCAGTTCTGAACCCAAGGACTGACCTGAATCCCTAAAAGCTGTGATTAAATGGGAAGTCTAGTCATTTCACCTACCAAAAAGATTATACCTAACTTGTTGAGAAGCTGAACGTAGAAAATAATAATAATAATAGCAGTGATTTATTGAATGCTAGCTATTATGCTTAGCACCAACAAGGAATCAGGTGAAATCTAAGCAATTTGCCTTAAGTACCTCTACTAGTGAGTGACAGATCTGCATCTGGCAATGAGACTTAGGCTGTTAGACTCTAAGATTCCTAAGTAGCCACAATGGTGTGCTCCTGGAGCCCCTCACGGACACTGAGAGAGGTTTTCACTCATCTTGTCTGCATCTGTAGGAATGCTCATTATGATCACAATGTTCCTGTTTTAAAGACTTCTGGGATAAACGTTGCATATTTTCTTCATTCATTAGTCCATCTTGGCTGCCTTAGTGGCTCATCCAGCACTCTTTTCCCAATCCCTGGAGGTCTCTGGACCGCTTAAGATGTCCAGTTTACACACTCACTGGAACTACATTCTCCAGTCATTCCACTTGGTGCCCTAAGTTCTCTGGGAAACTATAGAAGGGAAACACATTAAGGTGGGCTGAAGGCTGAAGATCAGGCAGAGAACTATCAAGAAAATGTGACTCATAAGCTATTTATGCTACCCATGGGATCTTTAAAAACTCAACTATAGGACATGGTGGCTCACATCTGTCATCTCAGATGCAGAGACATCCCAGAAGCAGAGACAGGAGGATTGCTGTGCATTAGGGAACAGCTTAGGCTGCATATACCTAGCCTGAACTAGGAAGAGAGACCTTGTCTCAAAAAAAAAAAAAAAAAAAAAAACCTACCAACTCAACTATAATGTAGTGCTTCTCAGATATGGATATTGTGAATTGAGATTGAAATCAGCTAGACCTGGGTTTTAATCAGTTCTGGTGCCTTACCCAAGTCAACTCCTCTTTCTGAGCCTCAGCTCCCTCATCTATGCAAGAAGGCAGAAACAAATCCTTTCCAGGTTGTATTTAGTACTCTTGGCAATCATACATCCACAGGGCTCAGCCCAGTAAATATTCCAGATGGGCTATATTATTTGTAGTACATTCTTATTGGCTGAAAGCCTAGTTCCTTCTTACGTGGGCAGCACTGGGCGAAGTGGTACCATGCCCTTTCTGATAGTTTCAAAACCTACCTGCTTCCAGAGCTCTGTTTTTGTTGTTGCTCCTCTTTCCATTTCATGAGCAGAAGTAGATCAAGCGACCATGAACAAAAGCCTGATTAAGCACTGTTAACTAGGCACAGACTATGTGCAAAACCCCAAATGAGGCATTGGGGATCAAGTTCTATGGAGAAGAGAGATAAGATCAATACTCATGACAAGACTAAGCTATAAGAATGTAAGATAGCATGTAACTCAGTGTGGAACTAACACAAGCGATAACTGCTAACTTGCCTTTGATGTTCAGGCACTGGTCCAACCCAGTCCCTAACACGGTGTTAGATCTTCATTTGGTTATAAACACAAACAACCTGCCTGAGTCAGAGTCATCTTGTGGGCGCTCTAGGCAGGTAGTATTGAGTGGGTGGTAGCAACGATTTGTGCGTGGGCTGCTGTTCCATTCCCAGAGGGCAGAGCTCATGTTTGGGCTTGTAGGGTGTTTCCTACTCAATAAACAAAAATGTGGCCATAAGAGGGCTGCGGCCAAGCCTAAAAGGAAAGAGCACTGACCTAGAGTTCAGGCTGTGTGGGTCCTAATTCCATCATGGCTCCTATCTCCTTGCATGACCTTCTGCGTGTCCTCTGCTCTTCTAGTGATAAAACGCGGAGAGTGGATCTGACGGGGTTTTTCAGACTGTAGTTCATGGCACCCAAGTATCAGGAAATCCTGGAGCTCAAGAGCTTCAGTGAATCATAAGGGCAGGTGCGTAGGAGTCAGAGCTATCTCTCGTTGTCTTCCCTAACTTTCAACCAGAGCAGCGCGCTTACATTTTTTCAAGGCAGCGGAGGAGCCTCCGAGTTAATCCCTGGCCCCTTTGCCCACTTACATTTTTTTATGCACTGGAGTTCTTCAGTAGCTTTCTTGGAGAAATCACCCAACTTGTTGCTTTTCACATTATATTTTTACACATAGGTCAAAAAAATCCCAAAGGTAAGTGAAATAAATAGGTCACAGATAGATACATATCGCATCTTTTCTCTGGTATGAGAAAATGAAGATGTAAATGAGTCCTAGCATTGTATGTTATATATTGTGAAATAGAAAATGCTCAATGTAAAATAAGGTGAAAGGGGAC
>PVIR01019586.1:0-31787 GCA_004026965.1 Petromus typicus
AAATTTAAATCTGTTCAACAAAAGAGATAGCCAAAGGGTAACTAATTAATCATTAGCTATAAAATTTTAATTTCATCTTATAATATTTTTCTTTATTCAGAGGTTAACATACAATTTAACTTTTTGGGATGTTTTCTATCTCTAATTTAATTAGGTACTTTTTCATGCAATCTATTACAAAATAACTTCTTAATATAGCAATCAGCATTAAATTTTCTGCTAATAAAGTATAAATTCCATGAATTTGGAGATGCTTTCTTTCATTTATATATTTTAAATTTAATCAGTAGTCTTAAGAAATGTTGATATTTAATAAATAAGTCTTATTAATTGGGTGTCTTTCAGAAAAACTAGAGTAATTAAAGTACATTTTAATTAGATGCAAATTAACATTTTTAACCTGGAGCACTATCAATTGGCATAGTTTTCCCTCACAGTCCACCTAGAAAGTGCATTGGGATCTAGTGACCTCTAGGAAATCATCTATGGACTTTTGCTTTCTTTCAATAGATCTTTTTAGTCTGAATTGCCCCACAGTATCAGGAAAGAATGGAAGAAGTCAAACATGCCAGCTTTATGGTCAAATTTCATTCTCCCCCATCTGCATATGAACAATAATGTGTATTTCTATTCAGAATAGAATTGACAAGCACATACTCCTGGACACCACATTTCTCTTTGAAAATTAATTTCCCAGTGTTTTTGAGATTAAAATTCCTGAGTCCAGCCCACAGGGCAGTGAAAGAAAATGAGAACAAGGAAAAATTAACACATGAGGACATGATTCTGCACAATGGTACTTAATTTCACAACATTGTGTTTCTACTAGGAAATTCTGAACTTAAGGAAAAAAGTGAGTTTTATCTGTGTAATTGAACTTGATAACTTATTATTCAGTTAGACTATACATTTTATCTCTTTGCTCTAAATTCCCCTAATTTATTTATCACATATTTTGAGTCTAGTGAATGTGAGTTCACAGTGCATGTTTCTTTAAGTCTGCACAAGTCAACATAAGATAATGAGTCACCTTGTAGTTTTTTTCAGCTCAGGAGGAAGATCACTATGAAGGAATGTTCGCTCAGGTGGAGGCAAAATATTGGCTGCACCTTCGATAAATTCCTCATAGTTCTGTTGATTTATCTTACCCTTTTTGAAGAAGTCTTTCATCTATGTGAATGGCAAGTCTTCTTTTCTTTGAACAAGTTTCTAACAAAAAGACTTTCATATGTATTTGTTGGTTAAATCTGTAATTCAAATAAACATGATATTTTGTGATATTTACACAAAATGGAATACTACTATACTAAGGATAAACTTGAATTGTTTGTTGGAAACCATGTTGAGATCATGTTAAGTAAAACAGACATATCAGTTTAAATATTGTGTGGTTTCTCTTGTATGAGAAACCCAAAATACAAATAAAGACCAAAATAAACAATAGATAATGGGAAACATGGAGACAGAGACCTTTCACAAAAGGGACAGGAACCAAAAGATAGATGGAAGGGGGAGAAGAAGAGCGGTAGGGAACAAACAGAATTGAGATGTGGTATGTACAGGCACCCACTCCTCAGAAGAAGTGTAATCACTGTATACTGTATACACATACTAATAAAAGAGCAAGATCTGAAGAAGTGCAGATGTGCAATTACTACATGAAAGGCCAGATGTTGCTCAGTAACCATGAGCACTGGTTCCAGGAGCCCGGTGAAAAACAAAGCTATTGAAGCTCAGGTTCATCATATACAGTGCAGTGCTGTGCACACACACTAAATGCAACTGGAATGTGCAGTGAATGTTTAAATTTGAGGAGTGTTAACAGTAAAAGACACTTTGCCATTACCTTCCACCAAAATGACCCCAGGCTTTAGCACCCTCTCCCCACTGTTCCTGGAACTTGCTGAAGTAGTGTGGGAGCTCTTCTTCACATCTTCAGTTGCATGGTTGTGGCTGCCTGGATGTTTTGTCCTAGTCCATGGTGTTTACTTTTCATGGGCATTTTGACTTTGGAGAAGAGCCCAAGTGCCGTGGTGCCAGATCTGGGGAGGAGGGTAGACGAGGACACCCCTTGAGGGTGTCACGCTTGTCTTTCTGCTGCACAGTACTCACATTTCATCACATTTTGACAACACCTTAAGACAGTCTTGAAAGGATTTCAAGGCTTTTTTAGACAATGACAAGAAGGGGCATTTGGAAGGTAGGATGATGGCATGTGTTTTTTACCATAACAAATTGTTCTACTTATATTTCTACCACATCATTTCTTGTGACCTATACACAAATCTTCTAAAACATCTCCGAGTTTCCTGTAATTTGTGTAAATAAATTGTAAATGTAAATGCTATGTAGATACTTGCTACACTATATAATTTAGCGACCAATGACCTGAAAATAGTACAAGTTCAGAATAGATTCATTTTTAAGCAATTTTAATATGAAGTTAATTGAACTCATATGTGGATTCTCTAGATAAGGTAGGGCCAATTTTAATTGTTAGAAAGACTGTGTAAGATTTAAAGAACTAGACAATAAGCATTAGTCTCAGGAGATTCAACTGATTAAATAGTATTTGTATATCTTATACTAAAAATGGTTATTTAGACTTCTGTTTCTGACCATGACAGAAATACAGAAACAGACTGAACTTTCCATGTGTACAGTTGGAAAACTGGACAAAATAACTAAAACATCTTTTTAAATACTGACAGCAGACAATGAATAAAACGTGATTTCCAAAGCACATTAGGAGCCACTCACCTTGGCTATGTTCCTGCAGCCGGTGTTGGCATATGGGCAATGAAAGTGACAAGTCAAACAGCCTGGAAGGCTTCTGAGTTAGGGAGACAGAAACTGGAGTGTGAAATGAGACAGAATTCCAAGAAGCAGCTTGTATTAAACATCAGTGAATTGTTGCTCAGCACGTAACTGTACGTGCACTGAATGAAATTCCATCACACAAAGCAGATAGTGATGATGTGGAAATAGAATAATTCTCTGAATTTATGTTGGATTAGGAGCTTGCGTCCTGATAGCTAGTGATGACACATATCCAATCTGATCAGCAGCAGCAGGGATGAGATCACTAAGAACTGAGCAGAGAACTCAGCAGGTCCTGGTTTCCTGACAGGTCAGACTTATCTCTGGAGTAAAAGCTACTCTTTAGCAGCCCAAACAAATCTCGAAAATTGTCCTGAAGTGATCAAATGACCCATAAATAATTTCAGCAACTGTCAAAATGAAGCACGACTCTTTTTAAGGAAGACAACAAAACTCAGACACTAAAATTTAATATTCACATGAGCTCCTCCTTCCAAAAGTAGTGTTCAAGAGAGACAATGACCAAGTAACAGCCCATGGAAATTCTCCCCACAAAGAAACATGAGATTCCAATGATACTTATGCACCAACTTCCTTCACAAGACCAAAGGAAAAGACCGAAGAGTTAGATCTTGTAACCCAGGACCAGGCGTGGCGCAGGGAAACTCACAGCTGGATGAAGCTCTGAAGTCCTAACTGCAGACACTGCCAGGGACTGAAAGCATTAGTGCTGCAGTTGACTGCCTCAGCCACCCCTCCTCCAGCTCAGGCAGCAAAATAAAGAACAGAGCTCCATCTCCTACCTGCACAATGGGCTGCCCAAGAATGAGACCAGACAAGCTAAAACACTGAGGTTTTATATTGATTAAAGGTGGTAAAGTTCAGAAAAGAAGAGAGAAGTGCTCTGAGAAGAAGCACTGTGTCTGCTGAGCACAGGCAGTTGGAGCACAAAATCTTGCAGACTGAAGGCACAGCAGTGAGGGGCTCAGAGGAGCTCTAGGTTCTGCCCCCTCCTTTTACTCCCTATCTGACTTTAGAACTAGGCTATTTCAGGTAAACTGTGCTTGCTCTTCCATCGGAAGAGCTAAAGATGACGTACTGGGTATCAGGAGTGGGGCATGGGCAGCCGATCTGTGCACCTGCGCGGCCGAGATGGACAGTCAGTGTCCACTTCACAGTGGGTGGGTCAGGCGTTTATCTCTCCACAGCCACCTGGCAGCGGGCTTTGTCCTGTGGCCTGGCCAGCTTGCTGTGGTGAGGTGGAGCCGGTAGAAAATTCAGTCCCTACCTCCAGGCCAAAGCTCACAGAGGCTGCGGACCATCCTGGCACCAGGTAGAGAGAAAGCAAGAAATTGTGGGATGGATTCAGATTTCAGTCCACACTGTTTCCAGCCCACGGGTGTATTTTAAATCAATCTGATGCTCTTAAGGAAAATAGTGTTTCCAGTGGGTTACTGTTTTCTGGTTCTTGTATGTACCCTCACCTAGCTCCTTCTGAGAAGAGAGCTTTCTTTAGCATTTCCTGTGGTGCAGTGTTCTTGTGCTCACTGAGGCATCAGTCACAGCAGGCAAGAAATCTACTGGGCAGGGGACAAAGAAAATGTGAGACATTTACACAGTGGAATACATTTCAGCCGGGAAAAAGATAAAATCTTGTCATCTGTGACAAGGACGGAACTGGAAGCTTGGCAAGAGAGACAGATATTGTATAATAAGGTTCACATGTGGCACTTAAGAAAACTGATCTCATAGAAGTTACAAGTGGAATAATGCTTACTAGAGACTGGGAAATGAAAGGGAGAAGGAGAACAAATGTTGATCGACAGGTCCTACCTTACAGCTAGATGGGAGAAGTAAATTTAGATATTCCTCTACACAGCAATGTGCCTTATTTTACAAGAAAATCTAGAAACAATGATTTTGAATGCTTTTACCATGATGAGATGACAAATGTATAAGAAGATGGTAGGCTGGAAGGGAACATTATGCAATGTATTCACGTAAGGAAATATCACAGGTTACCACATAAGTATGTACAATTTTCATAAGTAAATTTAATATAGAAATTTGTTTTAGGACATACAAAACCCAAGGGCATTCATCACCAGCAGACTACACTGCATGTGTCAATTCCTTTCTTACTGGTTGTTTTCTTCTGTGAATCCATCACCTAAATGTACTGATCCATCAGTAACTGGAGATCTAAAGGTGTCCTGAATGCTCTGTCTCTCTTTGCAGTTCTTCCTTCTCCGTGGTTAGCCAGGCTTCTCTCCCTAAGATCTCACATTTATCCCATTGACAAAGGCTCCTGCACCTCTGTCTCTGTTTTTTCTCCCTGCCCTGTGGTCACTATATTGTCCAAGGGTGACTTGGGTGCTCGCATGATTTATTTTACTGCTCCTGGGATTGCTGATTTGTTTCTTAAAATCAATGCTGTAATTATTCTGTCTGACATTCTAATTGATTTCTGGCAGCAGAGTAACTCTATCCCTTGTTATTTTGTCCTAGCCAGAAGCAGATATCCTTTAGTTTGTACTTAGCTTTTATTTTTTAACTGCGTTTCAATACAAAACAAAAACAATATAGTTACCCATTTCAGATATTTCAGACACAATTAGATTCCCAGTACTGGTCGGTCCACTATGCAAGGCAGCTTTGCCAAAGACTAAAGTTTTGCAAAACCTTTACTTCTCTGATCCACTCAAAATATTATACTTTGTAACTTAAGCCATAAGTGAAGGAAAGTAATATTTTCATGTGTAGTATAATTTACCTCCAAGTTTAACTAACACCTATTAAAAGTCATGACATTATCATAGTAGTAGGACACAAGGGCTGAATATTTTTTCATTTTCTTTGTTAGACATTCCAGCATTATTCACTTAAGTGAACCAATAGAAACTGTCAGGTTAAATCAGGCCCATAAATTTTAAAGCTATGAAATATTTAACCCTCTAAAATATAAACATTAAGGCAAGTGAGTTACTTAACGTTTATGTTCAGACATTCACTTAGCATGATAATGATACTGGATTGACCCAATATCAAATTTACTAGCAAATCAATAAATTTCCTATAGATTGAATTATGGTAGAATTATAATACAGAATTAAAGATTTATGGCAATAACATTAATATGTACTATTGTCACTGTCTTATAAAAACAAACTGGTTTTTATTATCTCTCCTGATCTGTGTAGAAATAATCATTTGTCAAGCATCAGAAGTTGTAGTAAGAATTCCATCCAGCAATGATGCTGCAGCGACTGTGTGGGGCCACTTATGACTGTGCATGTGCCAGACCTCTTCCTATTTTCTCATGCTGCATGGGGCTTTCTGTTAGCGACCAGTTATTGAAGAGTCATTTAACTGAGATTGTCAGTCTTATACCTATGACTCCAATGCCAGCTCTTATTTCTAAATATTCTCAAGGAATAGATTGGGTTTAGATTTACTCTTTGGCCTCACTGCAGGAAAGTGCTAGCAGCTTCCACATAGTTCCACCTATCACAATGGACAGCCCTCTACAGGCTGTTAAACTAATATAAGAATTTATTTTCTAGTTATGCAGAGCATTTATTCCAATCAGATATTCAGAGATTGGTATGCAAAGAGGGTCTTCAGGCCTATTGGACTCACCATGAAACAGAATGGAACAAGAACATTATTACTGGTTTTCTATAGACCAAACACATGACATATATACAGATGCAGCTGGCATTTTGAGTGCTTTCTTATCAGTGTCAGTTCAGTATAGTAATTAATGTTAAGAAGGACACGAGGCAACAAGCAACTATATGTTACACAAAGCATTAGAAGAAAAAATTTCAAAGGCTCTAAACACCATGAATAATAAATGTATAAGTGGAAAGAGTTGCTAACCTAATGCTATCACTATTTATTATAAATATGATGAATTGCTATTCTTTACTTCTTAAATATGTCCAATCATTTTGTGTGTATTAAATAAAAATTGTATTCCCATCATCAAGACTAGATAAAGATGATGTTTTTCTTTTATGAAATGGAGAATTACTCTGCCACAAAAAATAATAAATTTGAGTCCTTTATAGTCAAATGGATGCACCTTGAGGACATATTCATAAGTGAAGTAAATAGGATACAGATGTATAAATACTGTATCATTTCTCCAGTGTGAAAAACTGACAGTGTAAGTGAGGTCCAAAACATATGATAGGTATTATGAAATAGGAAGAAAATGTTCAAAAGGAAAAGGAAAATGGGGGAAGGGTAAAGTAAAGAAGGGAAACGAAAAACTGCAGCAATGCTGGGACTGTGCCTCTGGGCCCTGGTCTATCTCTAACTCACCCAGCTGACGTCACCTAGAAACTGCAGGAATGCGAGCCTCGGACTGCGGTTTTGTGAAACCATGGGAACCTTACTTTCTTCCTAGTTTTAAGATGTTTCCTTTTGTTTCCTGGTGCTTTTGGGTCTTGGAAGGAAAGCTATCAGCCATGGTTTTGCTGAGAATATTAATCCGCTTGCCTGGCAGTGACTGGGCAGGATTCTTTGTTACCCTGCTCTGTCATGCTTTGGTATTTTTATCTACGCTGTGCTTTCCAACTACTGTCGGATACCTGAAATGACTGACTTCATTAAAACATTTCTGCATGACTTGGACTTAGAATGAAGAGCCCTAAACTTCTTAATGTGAAAGAAATAATGAGATACATCTTAAATTAGAGGCATTTGCATGGAGGTAGGATTATTTTATTATAATTTTAAGGACAACCATGAGAAACCTTGGAAAATTTAAAATTTCTAGAATTTAGATTCTTTTGCTTGGAATTAGATCTCTTTCTATTTTAGGATTTCTATCTCTAAACAAAAAAATCTTTCTGCCTCTGCTGAATTTTACTCAACTTGAGTTGAAAATACATCATGTGCAAGTTTCATGCCCTTCAAAGCACTTTTTAGTAAAGTCATTCTTCCAAGTATGTGAAAGTGAATCACACTCACACTACTGGGTTTCAGCCCATTCACTGTCCTGTCTTTTAACTGTCCTTCTGGTGACCTCTTCAGTTTGAAGCCATGAATCAGAGATGTGGAGAAGCCACAGTCTTGAAAGTCACCTTTCACTTTTTCTCCTAACTTCAACTTCCATCATCAGTCTCTTGGTTTTTTGTAGGGTTTTTTGGTGACTTTATGAAACTAGGTTGCACACTGTCATGTAGGTGTCTGAAAAACTTCATTCTGTGTACAATAAACACATCAGTAGGATACGAAACAAAAGCTATAATGTACTATAAGTTCAGAAACAGTCACGTATGAATCAGCTCAACATTGGTCCTAACATCCCTCATCTTAAAGAAAATTATCTTATCTATGAGCTCCCTTTCCCTTTTTCTAATCATCCTACTTGATTATTTTAAAAGTTGAATTGATATATTTTTAAATTTTTATTTTATTTTAAGTTGAGCCGTACAATGTGATCCTGCGGAGGTTTTGAGCAGGGTTACTAAATTTCAAATAATATACACAAACCTGTAGAGGCAGTTTCCATTACTATTTGCATAGTCTTTTACATAACTTATTATCATTATTTATACTGAACACTACTATGCATATGAATTTGGTCATTTTTTTTTGTAAAATGCTGATACCTACCTCACAGGTGTGCTGAAAATTTTACTTTAAAATTATTAAGTACGGCAAATCACATGTCATTGTTTTCATGTATTATCTCTTCTTTCCCTGCTTCCCTCATTACCATAACCTAAATCGTCCCAAAAGAGACCTCTTGTCTAGCCCCACTCAGCATGTGTCAGTCTTGTAGTAGACCACTGAGTTACACAAGGGCTTTGATGACAGACTGAGGGGATGAATGTTACTTTAAATACCCAAATGGGCAAAGTAGAAAAAAGAAGGCTTCACAGGACACTTGTTCCCTGTGTGGAACTGCCAGCCTTTTCGTTCTACCCACAATAGTGAAACCTTACTTTTTGTAAAGTATTACTTCCACACACAGTCCCTTCATTCCTCAGTGTTTGTCGGACCTTTATTCTCAACAAAATAAAATCTGTAGCCAGACACTCAAGACTTTCTCAGCACATCCAAAGCTGGTTCTTTCATTGCTTCCTCCGCTTTCCTCAGGTAACTTGGCCTGGAGTGGCTGATCTGCAGAGACAGCATCAGCAGTAATTCTGGTGGGAAGTAAGTGTGAAGTGACACTGTAAGAGTAGACGCGTCTCCCCAGCGTCCTCCCCTGTATCACTAGTTATGAGTCTGGCCGGGCACCTCACGTCACAAGACTGTCCAGTGGGCGTGTGGCACCCACTCCTTGTTCACCTCTCGGGCTAAGCGGTGGGTAGGTTTGCACTGCTAGGACCCTCCCCTATTTATTTTATTTTTATTTTATTATTTATTTTATTTTATTAGTAGAGCACTGAGTGTGAATCTTGATTTTTTTTTTTTTACTGTTCACTAGCTCTATAATTTTGGTTGTTATTCAACTTTTCTGAGCCTCAATATCTTTATCCATAAAATATTGATCGTAATAATTGGAGAGTTAGTGTGAGAATTAAAGACCATTTTTTGAGTGCAGATGCTCAAAAAACTTAGATATGGACATGAAGGTTTCTTGAAAGAAACTGATCTATAAATCATCTGTCTGTCTGTTTAGCTAATTTGTTTTGTTGTCTTGCTTGTTTTTCTAATTTTCTCTGGGTGAAATTAAAATCTTAGTCCTGTAATTTTTCATGTTTTTAATTTTATAATGCTTACCTCCTGGAAATCCCTTTGTGTTTTCATCTGCATAGGTCTCTTTTCTCCAGTAATATTGTTAACAATCTGATGAAAGGGACAAAACTTTTCGTTTTCTTTTATCAATTCTAGCTCAGTGGTGAGGACATAACAAAAGGTCAAGAACTATTTGCTTAGTTACTTAATTTAAATAACATAGTTTCAATTAAGATAGGAGAATTTTGTAATGTGAATAGTTTTATTAAGGTAGATGGATGAACTCCATAATGTAAATCTATCCAAAACAGATATATATATATATATATATATATATATATATATATATATATATTTAAAATCACTGTGCCCATTTCAAAGTAGGTATTTGCTAAATATTTGATGATTTGCTGTAATTATACAGATAAATTATCTGTAATATTGTCTAAGCACTTCACTGATTACTGAAATGGTAATGAGTTGCTTTATATTAACCAGCAAAGGTTAATGATCAGAACAAGTTGAAAAGCTCAGGAAAAAAATAATGTCAACTTTTCTGCTAATGAGTTAGTTATCCATTATTTTTATTATGGTTTAAGTATAATAGATTGTATACTCACACAACACTAGACAATAGAGCATTTATTTTTTATGATAAGAAAAGCCACTGGTCTCTTTATTTTACTCATTGAGGATATAATAGATACCAGTAAGACATCTAAGTAAAACTAACATGACAGAACGACCTAATACAAAGTCATCTTTTGTTTCTGATGAGTAGTGTTCACACACCACCACTGGTTAAATGTTGTCTTTGATTTTGGGAATCTTAGACCTATGAATGCTCCATCTGTCATCTACATCTTTTTCAGATTCACAGCAGGCATAATGAACTAGATCTTGGGAAAGCTTTCTATTCATTTGGTTTCATTTGCTGCTTTTTTTCACACATATGACACTAACGTCTCTATGTGATCAGAATCTCTGGAATTGGAAGAGAGTGGTCAGGGATTTCATCCTCTCTCAATCTCCTCTGGCTCCCATGGTAAAACAGTGCAGGTTTACACAAATATCCACTGGCTATTAAGTTAATGCCAGTCACACTTATCTAACTATGCTATAGCTTGTGAGTTCATTTCTTCCATCCAGCCACATTCTGTACCTTGTTAACCATTCTCCTTCTGTTTTCCTTTCCCTCTCGAACTTTCCAGGCTCTGCTAACCACAGCTCTAGTCTCAGCATTCACTTCTATGAGATCAAATTTTGGCTTCCACCTGTAGCAATGTGTGATTTTTTTTTCTGTATCTGGTATGTTTTATTAGCATAATATCCTTCAATTCCATTTATATTGCTGCCAAAGACAGAATTTCATTTTGATGGTTGAATAACCTTCCCATACCTATCATGTATCTCTCTATCTAGCTATCATCTATCATGTATCATCTGTATCAATTTTTTTCAGAGCTGTGTGTTGCATCTGGGGTTTCGTACACGCGAGGCCAGTGCTCTACATCTGAGCTCCATCCTTAGCCCCTTGTATCACATTTTTAATCCATTTATTCATGAAGCAGTATCTATGTTGCTTCCACATTTTGCATACTGTGAATAGTAGCTCAGTGGTATTGACAGCTACCTTGCAAGCAAAAGGTTTCTCACTGCATAACTTTCTCCCATGCTGGTTTGTATTTAAGGTTGTATAACAGATGAGCATTTCTAACATGTAAGCCAAAATAAACTTTTGGTTTAAGTTGTGAGCGTCAGGAATTTTGTCCCAGGGACTGAAAAGTGACTAAAATACCTTAAATGTTGAGGACATAAAGAGCTGGGTCTAGAAATGTATAGACAGAGAACTTCAAAGATACTCTTAATGTTTTATTTTTTAAATTGGTTGAGGAATTAATTATGTTCATTTTTATTCTTACTTTTTAAATATATACTTGTAAATAGTTATTTATGTAGCTGATGCAATTGTTTTTCTGAACAAAATCGGGAGTGATGATATGTTTTTCTGTCAAAGGCTGAGAATGAGCATGGAATATCACTTTGCAAATGAATGGAAGTGAAGTGATACTGGTTATTACATAGCTAGTCTTGGAGACAAAAGTATTTAGTGCTTCATTTTGGCCTACAATAGGGCAAGGTCTTTTTAATTTTTTTAAAAAAGTGAAAACGTCACGTAGCCTTGAATAATTTCTATAACACTGTAATACTTTTTATGTAAGTATTCCAGTGCTGGTTCAAAATGAATGCTAGGAAAGGCTGCAGCCATAAAAAAAAGTGGGGTGGCTTGTCTGTTAGTTCACATTTTCTGCTGTTTAGAACGTCCTGCGGAGTCTGTCACCTGTGCTCAGCTGAAGTCGCCATGGCTGCTCAGGGCTCCCTAACAGGCAGCCCTGACCTCACTTTCAAAACATTCTCCTCAACCTCCTGACTTTAGCGACTGCTCCTGATCATCTTCCCTCTTTGGGAGAGTTGTGTCTGTACTGATCCCTGAAAATGTTAGTTGGGCCAGGTTGGGAATCTCCACATCCTCCCTCAAAAGGTGACAAGAACATTAATATTAATGTTGGTCCTTTTAAAAAAGGTGAGAGTAAGGAGCATGAAAAAGTTGTAGAAGTACGGGGCTAAATGAGAATATTTGTGCTATGAGAGAGTGAAGAAGATGCACTTCCAGAAACACATTTTTAAAGTCCTTGAATGGTTTTGTCATAGTGACAAAATCAGCTTTATATCCTCTGGCAGAAAAGAAACCACTATTATTAGCAGAAAATAGACCTTACACTTTCTGTTAGTCTGTTTTGTCTAAAATTGTCTCTTTTTTTGCCATTTCAAAATAGTTTTCTAGTTCAGTTGTTTTTCTGGTTTACCTGTGAGGAGGGCAGAAATATATAATTCCCCTCCAAAGATCCCGAGCTAACCTCACCTGAAATCAATGCTAAATGAAATTAAAACTGAATTTATTTGGTGAGATTAAATTAATGTCTGTGCAGTAATTCATCTGTGCCTGCATAGTATGTCATACATATTGAGTATGTTATTTTAATTTTCCATAATTTTGGTGTTATAAGATATGCATTGATATTATATGATAGGATGTGTAAAAATATTTATCAAATATTCTTAGAAATTTTAAATTAAATGAAAATGAATATGAAATAAACTCAGATGAAAAGGAAAATTTTTAAAAGGACCAAAATTAATACTAATGTTCAAAGCCAGCCTGGGCAGTTAGTCAGAGCCCATCTCAAAATAAAACTTTTGTAGGGATGCAGTCTAAAGGGAACATGAATCCACATAGTGCTTTATTAAAAATTAACACAGAAGTCTGACCTTTGCAGCCTTCAAAAGGCAAAGGCAGCTAAATGGTGATGAATCAGAAAGACAAAAGCAAAGGAACCAAGGACCAGGGAGTTCAAAGTAGCATGATTAATGTAAGAATCACGAATTTCCCCTATACTTAATCTTTTAGCCTAAGCTACCTATCCACAAGGCCCCAACTATATTCTCACCCTCCACCAAAGGACAAGAAATGGTGTCGAGATTGGAAGAGAGCCAAGGCTAGAATGAAGGGCAGGCCAGGGAGCCAATCAGATTCCAGGAGCCTGTGTGGCACAAGATCTCAGTAAAAGGAGTTGGAGATGAGAAACCCACATCCCTCTTCTCACCCAGAAGAGCTGTCCATCATGTCTTCTCTGTCTTCCCTCTTCCTACCTCGAAGTACTCTTCCTTTATTTTAAACCACTTTAGTTCTTTTATCTGTACTAGTTGACTATGGTTTTGTCCCACATTGAACCCACCTTACCTGGAGCAGCCCACTTTCCAGGCACCCTTTCTGTTCCCTTTCCTTTGACAGAAGATATCTTTCTTTCTCTCAAAAAGTTCTTACTCTTAACCTCTATTGTTCCTAGAATACATTCTTTGATTTTAAGAGAACACCAGCTTGGTGTCTTGGACATCCAGTAGCCTGGGAGTGATGCTTCCCTTGTATTATTTAAAAATCTATATATTATATGCCCTATATCATTATGGGTCCTTTCTGTTTCAATATGGGGGCTTGAACCCAGTTCCCTGATACTGAGCGACATTCCTAGCTCATTTTTGTTTTTTATTTTGAGATATTATTTTCATAAATTGCTGAGTTCAAATTTGTGATCTTCCTGCCTCAGCTTCTCAGGGTGCTAAGAGGATAGGCCATGTACATCCCGATGCTTGCTTTGAGTCCCTCAGTCTGCAGGATGCAGACATCTTGCTGAAGCTCTGTAACTCTGACCTCAAACAACTCACTTATTATCTTAAGCCATCGCTCATCTAACATCTACATGGTAAAACGTTTTGCACTTTATATGACCTGAGAGAAAAAAAATTACTTGTAATAAGCTAAGTATCATTAAAATTAAAAAGCAGTTTGAAAGCATTTATAACAAGCAAGCAGAGGATAATATTTCATATTTAATATATTAACTTCTTGAAGCATGCCTAGAAAACAGATGGCAAAAATGACAAACTAATAGCAGTTGCTTCAAAGAGGTACGACTGTGGGACTCTTCCCCCCATGCTTTTCTGAACTTGTAATTTTTCTACTTACAACAACAATTTATTTAAAAATAAGAAAGATTTTAGTTTAAATATATGTGTTTTTCAATTCGACATAATATAATTTTTCCTCTGTAAAGTTCTACATTTGTGTCAAATGACAGCAGCGCGACTTCATAATCAGACAGTGCTGTTTTAGATCATTTGTTTTTTCTAACTAGTGAAACAAGGCTGCTGTCAGCAATTCTCCAGCTGGTCTTGCTTTCTCATCCTCCTGCACCTCACGGTGGTATCTTCTCTCTCAAGTGTTTAACTTCTGTACTCATTGCTTTTCCATTATTGAAGGGAAATGCCTGAGGTTCACAACCTAAAAAAAGAAGAGCTCGTTTTGGCTTGCAGGTTCAGTCAGAGATTTCATTCTATTATTCACAGACTGGAGGCAGAGACATCAGTGCAGAGAGGCACAGAAAGTCCACTTCATGGCAGATGGAAGCAGAGAGTGGGGAAAATTGGACCGAGAGACACACCCTCCACGTTGGGTGTGTTCCCACCTCTAGTGCCTGCTCTTTTGGAAGCTGAGGCAGGATTGCTGGTTCCAGCCCAATTTGGATAATTTACCAATTTAACTGGACCCTGAATCAAAACAAACAGACACACAGAAGTCTGGGGATATTTATCAGTGTTTAAGCCCTGGGTTCAACCCTCAATGTTGGGCCGGAATGGGGAGGGACACATACAGACACATAGACACAGAGACAGACAGAGAGACACACAGAGAGATAGAGAAAGACAGACACAGAGACCCTCCAAGACACACGACAGTAGTCCATCTCCCACAGTACAACCCACCTCCCAGTAGCGTGTTCATTCTGCTCACCAATGTATAAACCCATTCATTTCATCCTCATGATTCAGTCACTCTGAAAGCCCCACCTCTTACACATGAGCCTTAGGAGGCCTTTCCAATCCAACCATAATACCTGCTACAGTGTGGATCGTCGTGGGCGACTGATATATAAGCCTTTACCTGCTCTGATGCCTGTCCTTGAAAGCAGATGCTGCATTTGGGGGTAAAACCATACAGCTGGGAGTTACAGCCACTGACTCCCTGGTCTCTCACTGTGCTCCCAGCACTGCCCTTCCCTCCTTCTGAACATTTTGATTTCACTGCTTATCAGCAGCTTTGGTGTCTCTTACTCTCTGTTCACCCTCCTGTAGCTCATGACATCACTACGACAAGACTGACCTGGTGTGGAGTGAGGTCTCACTTTGCCCATTTGATATTTGTTTCTTTCTGTAGTGCTAGAGCTCAGTAACCTGTCTCAATCTCCTTTCACAGATTCTGGCCTTCTTGCTTCATATTCTCCCTCTTCTATAATTTAAATGTCATCTGGGGAGCATACAGCCTTAGTAGCTGAATTCAGTAGCATCTTTCCTTACATACTGTGGATTAAATTCTTTGGTTGCATACAGGTCTGTTTAACGTGAATTAGTACAGGATGATCGCTTCAGTCCTTAAAATCAGAGCCATGTTCAAGGTTGGGACTTGGTTAAAGGAGACACACTGTCCATTAGTGGCAATTCAGGCAATTACTGTGAGATTCTTGCTTCATAACCCTTTCGGGAGGAAATGGGGTGGAAGCAATCTTTACTGCTGCATAGTCATGAAGAGGAAAACTTCCTCACTAATGCAGCACTTCCGTAGCCCTATCTGATCTCTCAGTGTGTGCTACTGAGAGTTATGTGAGACAAAAGCAGTATACCAGCCAGTGTAAACCTGGAGTTGAAATAGAGACACAACGAGGGAGGAAAGATGAATTATTAAGTATCCAATGATGTACCTTTCATCTATCAAGAGTGACAACATACTATCACTATTCCCCAAAGCACTGAACAGAGCAGAAAGTATCTTACACAGCTCTCATCTCTGTTACTTCCTCAGCAGGTGATGACTACATGCTTGACTCTGCCTGATGTGCCTGGGGGTGTCTGAGCTGAGCTGAGCTGAATGGCACTCTGCAAAAATCATCAACAGATCTCCTACCTGGTTGAGTGCACAGGTCAACATGATGCGTATGTAGTGCTGAGAAAGGAGACTCAGACAGAGAGCTGGTCCACAGCTTTTGATAGTGAGGAGACCATGTACCTAATGCCCTTTACTTCTTGAACTGATGAGAATGCATGACTACCCCGTGTGGTCTTCACATATGTGTAGACAGTTACATGGTGACTCCCATGATCATGTGTTCGAATTGAGTCAAATTACAATGAACTTTAAATAGATCTCTGCTGCAAAGAAACTGCTCCATGTTCACCATTTCTATGACTAAGAGACATTTTAATCTACTATTGATCAACAGAGACCTAGGAATGGCTCATTATCTATGTTTTTTATTATGTTTTGGGTAATTCCTTTTCCCTGCATAGGATGGAAAATGATACCAGTTTCTAACACCCTTTCAATTATTCTACTCAAAAGTAATATTTTTCTTTACATGTAGTCTTAGTATGGTATATGCTGGTATGATTGTTTACAGAAGGTCTTAAGATACTATGCTTGTTTTCTATATTTAATTCTGAGAGGCATTCAAGAAGGTAAAAGTTCTGAAAGAATTGAGGGAAGCACAAAATTGAGAAACCCCTGATGAAAAAAGAAACTAAGAAAATAAAAATTTCGTGTTCTTAGAACTTTATCATTTTTCTTCCAAAAACTAAAATTGGAATTGGATTTAAAATAACCTCTCACCCACATCCCCCGAGATGCTGTGACCACATGAGATAGTGCAGACACTGTATCATCGAGATGTTTTCAAGGTTACATATTGCCTTGTCCCTTCCGCTGGGTGGAGAGATAACAACAGCACAAAGTGTCCCTTCAGGATGTCACACTGCGGTCACCACAAATCTTTTCCTCAGACACTGATGGAGACCAGAACATTTGCTTGTCTTACTTCTTTAAAAAGACAGCACATTTTTCATTTACATTTATGTGAATCTTAAAATTCCTTGCTTTTTAAATGCATCATTGATAATTCACATTCTACAAGTACATATTCCACCCTTAGATAAATATACTCAGGCTTATGATTTTCTGTCTTTTGTGGTGTTTGTGTGTGTTTTCTGTCTTGTGTGTGTGTTTTCTGTCTCGTGTGTGTGTTTTCTGTCATGTGTGTGTTTTCTGTCATGTGTGTGTGTGTTTTCTGTTTCATGTGTGTTTTCTGTCTCGTGTGTGTGTTTTCTGTCTCGTGTGTGTGTATGTGTGTGTGGCACTGGAGATCAAACACATGGCTGTGGCTTGCAAGGCAGACTGCAGCGACACTGAGCTGAAATCCTAACCCTGCTTTGGCAAGATTTAACACTAAAATAGACTCTAAATTTTTCTTATGTGCTGCACCATTATGTTTTTGAGAGTACTCAATATTAGGTAAACAAGTGTACCTCTTTTTTCATTTGTTGAGTTCATTGCTACATTTTAGACACACACTGTGATCACACTCAACATTAGAAATTTATAACTGTACATGGAATATTTTGATTCTAACTTTTGCCTTTCCCCTGCCCTCCCTACCACTCCATCCAATATATATATAAGCTGTGTTTCCATTTTTTTGTTTTTACTTCCGATGCATTAAAATTTTTTTGAGAATTGGGATCCTAGTGCCTTATCATGTGATTGACAGGAGTGGGAATGCTCAGTGGTGGAGTTGTGACATTCTTAGATTTCTACAGAAAAGCACAGGAAGAAATAGGTGGTAGCACATGCATTAAGACTTGTTAAGGTCAAAAAAAAAATATCTGATCAAGGATCAAAGGTGGGTGAGCAAAGGGGATACAAGTATACTGAAAGCTTTCTGTGCCTGGTGGTCCATCCGTCACCTCTTCAGTTTAACAGCTTAGTGTGCAGTGGTCTCACCCCATGCTTAAAGGCTGAGATTTACAGAAATACTCTGCACAGCATCAAAGAATCGCAGACAAGAATGTTCTTCCTCATACATATGTGCTTTTAGCTTGTCACATGCTGAAAGACAATGCTCTTTTTCTTTCACTTTCTTTTCCTCCTATTTTTGCTACACATGAAAACTAAATTAGCTGATAGTCTGCTAATATAAAGAAACAGCAGAGAAAACATAAATATGCCTAAGAGTATTAAAATTCCAACTGAAATCAAATGTTGATAAGTGTGATGGCTAGGCTTAGAGAAAACCGCTTTGCTTCTGCCTCGCTGAGCTATCATTTTTTTATTGCCATGTAGTAGCTATGTTGGAAGGTAATTAGACATCCTTACCACTGATTATCTAATCAAGACTAATGAATGATTAGTTAGTGGAGTTTCCATGGTACATGTGATCCAACATTATATTAAAAGTATAAATTTCATGTAAATTCTTTTGGATTAATAAAATATTACTTTATGAGAAAAGTACACTTTTATTTCAAAAATCATAAGTTAAAAGTGTTAGGGGTATCACAGTGGTCTGGTTATGCAACCTCTCTAACCATTATTTCTTTTTCCATTTGTAAAATTAAGGAAGATATTACTAGCTAGAAAAGAGTAACTTTTATACAAGGTAAAATTACAACTATTTTAGAAACTTAAAGTAGACCTATGTCAGTGATTTTATTTGCTCTTTAGTTATTGAAAAAAAATCATAAAGATGTCATGATTGGTTAAAAGGAGAATTCAAAATACTGACACAGGTAATTGGGAATGTTGAAATAATTTTACAAATAGTGTCATACTGGCTTTTCCCATAGGTAGGAATGAAGTCAGCTGCCTCTCTACAGAGACAATTCATTTGTGTATGATCAGGAATCACTTTCATTTAATCATTTATCCACAGCTTTCCGAGTCATACAATGTTTAAAATCAACGAAAGCATAAATCTAATGGAATTGTGTAAGTAGGAAGAAAATGCCTGATTTTCCACTGAGGACTCGCACAGATCCTCTTTGGTCCATTTTCAAGTCTTCTACAACTTTTATTGTCTTTAATTGGACAGGTAATGGTGAAATTTATAGTAAAATTGCATACTGCCTTTTATTTTAGTTACATAGAGATGAGCATATATAAAGAGACTAGTAGATGAAACTCTTCAGATTACTTGCCGGTGTAATAATCATGAGTACTAATACATGAAACAAAAACTTGTATAATTTAATTAAGATTTAAGCTTGTTTTCTGATTGAATGCCGAAGCTTCAACTGAACGTGGCTCTTGGCATTAGAAATCACCCTGTGGAGTAGAGAATATAGCAAGTGGCCCACAGCAGCAAGATATTGCTTTGTTTGCTAAACAGGCACCAAAAATGTTAAAATACTTATTAGATTTTAACACTTTTGCTTTTCACACAAATGAATCAACATAAATTTTTCTGACCTATGCCACTTTTAATTATGGAGAATTTTCTTCCTTTGGATTATGAATTAAAATACAAAAAGAGAAGGAGATATGTCTCAAAATAAAAGCTTACACTCCACTGATCAAAACACCTAAGATATAAGATGTGGCACAACCGTCACACTAGGTCTTTCTCTGAAAAATAAAACACATACTTGGCATGGACGGGAAACTCTGGAAGGAATGATGTGCACAAAATAAAGGCTCTGAGTTAAAACTCTATGAAGACAGAGGAGGCTGATCTAATTACTCAGTTGCAGTGAGGGCTGGCTGAACCCTGCCAACCCTCCACCACAGATCCATCCCCTGATGGACCTGTGACTGATGGGGCAGCCTTGGGGGTGTTTCCCGTGGACAGACACCCTACAGTGGACTAGACTCTGCCCTCTGGATTTGTGCTAGATTTGGCCACATGAGCATAGAAATACTTCTTTCCTCCTTTCTTGCTGCTATAGTTCTGCATCCCCTTATGACTACCAGGTACAGTACTATGGTCTTGCCCTTGTTCGCCTACATACAAGCTTTTGTCATGCTGCCTTCTAATCATGGACAGCCTCCAAGTCTCTCAATGTCTCTTATGATTCCTTACACTTCTGAAAATAGCACAACATGGATGTTCCACTGAAAACTGTCCCAACATTAAATTTCCTTTAGTAGCTATAGTATTTGCATCTAAAATGTCTTACCAAAGTCTTATGTGTCCATCTATGTGGCTTCAGAAGGTGGTTGGATTGTGTAGGCCCATGTGTGTTATAGTAGGTGAGGCCTCCTCTGAGACAGGTCACTCCCAGCTCTCTATTCTTTCTCTGGTTCTTCTAATCATGATGTAAGCAGTTTTCCTGCATCATGTGCCTCTGCCATTTCTGTTCTGGGGACAGTCGGCCAATCGTGGTCTGAGAATTTTGAAACTGGGAACCAAAATAAACCTTCCCGGTAAGTTGTGTTAGATATTTTCTCTCAGCAATAGAATGTAGCTGATATATTATTCCAGCTCAGTGTGCTTTCTATTGATTTCCAGGAGGCTGAAGTCCTGGATAACCTGGTCCTGGATACCAATTGTTAAGAAATAACCACATTCCTGACAGCTGTATAGCTTATAGGTTATTCATTTAGTTTATAAAACTCTAAGATGCATGTATTGCAATTAACACTAAAGAGACAAGGAAACTGAGGAACAGAGAACCTCTGTAACAAGTAAAGTATGTCTCACTCAAAAAGCCCATGTTAGTGCATGTGCCATGTTCATAATTAGCACATGTTTAGACTATCTTTTAAAGTATGCTTCTTTTTTCTTTGCATGATGTATTTTTTTCTCTCCTAAACAGCTCTACATTCCTATCATAAATTATTTGGTATTTCCTGAAAGAGGGTCAAGTTTGTCTTGTCCTGTGTGTCTTTGACTGCATAAATTAACACATTTTATCCTACTTGTAATACATCAAGTTACAGAACTCATAACATTAGCACATTTATCAGCAGCTAAGAGAGCATTAATCATAGATGGTCATAAAGGCTAGAAAAATTAACAATGCAGTTTTCTGGAAATTGTGTTAATCGTGTACAATCTTGAAGATGTCAGATTACAAAAATACTGTTTTCTTGCTAATACAAGTAGATAAAATTGTGCTAGAAAAAGGAGAGCAAACAAAATGAATGCTTTTCAAGAGGGATACACCCAGTCACATTGCTCAGTTATGCATAGGCAAAGTATGGATCCATCTGAATTCTCCCCCCACCCTCACACACACACTCAGTAATCCCTTTCTCATCTGTGGAACCAGTGTTTACCCGCGTTGTCAAGGCTACACACTCGTTAAGAATCTGAGCTGGAATTTCCACAGGGGTCTGACACCAGCTCCTACTGCCTCTCCATCCCTGGTCTGTAGGTGGATTACATTTTAATTGCTTAGCGCTAACGTTTGAGTCCAATCAGGACTGTGTCCTTCCCACATCAGTTAGTTATAGTCATTAACTCTTGTGGCCTTTGGGTTGAGCACTCTTTCACAGAGAAGGCCAGTAAAACGTGTGGTCCCGTGTCTCAGTGGGAGGCAGGCAACACTCTGGACTGGAGTTCAGGAGCTAGTGCTTTGCTTAGTCAGTGACAATATCGGTGAAAAAGAGACTTGCACTCGGAACTAATACATCAAACACACTGGTTTTCAATGCATGTCTGTCTTTTTGGGGGAGAACTTCCTCTGTTCTTTCCCTTGTAACTGAAGCACAGGCTTGCTGGTAGCACTTTCTCACAAGGTGGCTGTCGGGAACAGTCAGGTGAGCTGGAAAGAAGCCACATGTCCACATTTTTCCCAGTAAATGAGAAAAATGAACTGTAGTGTATTTCTTCCAATTTTCTTTCATATTGTCATTTCGTAATTAAACCATCCCCTATGTGTATACTATATAAACAAAGCTGACCCCATGTCCATGACCCCACATCAGTGCAACTGGATCAGTCACCATATCAGTGCAACTGGAGAGGAAATATGAGAGCAGAAAGTGATTCATGATCTTCATGTGACTGTAGTGTATGACAAAATGGCCTGGCTCTAGACTACTGCATTTCTCTGCATAACTTCCCAGCTATTCTTAATGTCCCCCATGTTTTCATCACATTATGCTGACTTCCCACGTGGACAAAGTTTAATCTTCTGCTTCTGTCTGCACCTGCTTCTTTCTGCTCCCCTCGGTTAATGTCCTTACTGTGATCCCAAGTCTACACTAACACGCACCCCAGTTCTGAGCCTACATGCCCGCTGCCAGCAGGGGCAGCTCTTCCATCCATGTACACCAAAGGATGTGCTCCCTCCAGCCTCCCCAGATTTTTTCTATCATCATTATTTCATTCTAACACCATCTTTTATCCTCTTGGCATTCGGAATCTAAATTACAAAAATATTGTTCTCCTACAAATGTAGATCCAGACCATCTTTTCCTTTTTCTCTCATCCATATTCACAGCTCCTATGAGTTCTTCGTCCTTGGGCTCATCTGTTTCTCCTCCCACTTTGCTGTGTGCACCTGTTAGGTTGTGTTCATCACCTTCTAATGGAAATCACAGCCCAGGAAATACGACAATTAGGACTAGGTTTTCTGTTCTGGATGACATGGAGGAATGCGAGTCTGCATTGCCTGCACAGGACGGTAAAGGAGCAGTTTAAGTGCTTCTTCAGGTTAATAAATAAGTGGGCTAACCCTATGGTATCTTTCATAAATGTGGTCTTCCTAGCCCATTTCTCTCTCATTTTCTACTACTTCCCTCATTTATCTTCTTATAAAATTTTATGCCCACTCTTACCGAGAAATTGCCAGATATTTTTTGGTTGTTGGAATAAGAGTAGGAGTGAAGAGCCATTTGACCTCTCCTTCCCAAAACAGTGAGCTCTGCAAACGTAAGGCCTGTGTCATTCATTGATACTTCTCCACTGTCATGTGCAGTGCCTGGCATTCAGTAAAGAATACAAAATGCTGGTTTGATGAAATCCACAAGTGTGAAATTAAACTGAATTTCACTATCAGAAATATCCTTGGGAGATTCAACAAGGCCTTTAACACTATTTCTTTGTGTTCAGTGTACAGAAAACTGCCAATGGTGAAGATTGTGAGACTTTTATATTAGGCTGAATAATTTACTTTTTCTATATTTTAAAGATAACATTGGGGTGGTACTCTATTAAATATCCCACAGAAATTAAAGACTTTAGAAAAGTAATAGAAAGATTGAAGTGATTCAGGTGTGAAGTTATTGGAATATGGAGTTTGATAATGGAAGAAGAAATAGAGATGTTTTCATAAAGGAAATTTGAGTTGGGGAAAAAATGGTAAAAATATGAAAATTGAAAATTGACTGTAAGATCTGAGGCAAGAAAAATGAAACATGGGAAACTAAAGTTTGTTTGGAATAGATTCTGTGCCCTGCAATCTTATTGCAGATGAAACAAGTCTTGATAAAAATAAACAACGGACTTTGGAACTTCTTGTGCCATCTAAGAACTGACACACACCCATTTGCAACCCTTGAGAGAAAGCTGGAGGTCAAAAGAAATTTGGAAACCTTCTCATCACAATTCTTTCCTTTTAGTTCTCTCCTATGGGAGAATAAAATAGTTTACAACTTAGCATTTATGTTTTTTCCAAATGTCAAGGTGCTCATAGGAAAGAAAAAAAACAGTTTATGTGATTTCTATCTTCATATGCAGCTAGGAAACAGCATTTTGTGATATTTCAAGTATTAAACAATTATTGGTTTTGTGAAATCAAATTTATGATTTTATTTAAAAGTCATCAAGAAATCTTTTCTAACAATCTTTATTCTTATAGAATCTCCAAGGACAAAAACAGGATGATTGAATAAATTCCAGAGTGTGAGTGGAAGGGATTTATTCTTCCAGACTTGCTATAGCTTTATAAGATTATTTCAAATTCAATGACATGAAGAAAATGGTGTCAGGAAGTATTATTCACAATACACCTTAGATTTCAGAGAAAATGTATGTTCTAATGTTGCTGATAAAAAAAATCCAGTATTTTTTGAGGCTTGTTTGTTTGAATTGAAGAAAAAGCAGTAGAGTAATTAAATATAAAATTTAGTGTAAAGTTACCATGATATGCCCATTTAAACTGATCCGTAGGGTACCAACACATACTACCCAGATGGCTATACTAATTGTTCACTACTCTTCCAAAGACAGTGTGCAGAAAAAGACAAGGCAAGTCATAATTTCTCACAAATTTTAAATTTGTACTTGTGTTCTGTAAGCAAATTTGGACAGGACAATAGTGTGTGTGAGAGCAAAGCTAGTTCAGTATGTACATCTTCACCATGTTTATGACCCTATTCACAAACAGCATCTGTAATGCTCTGTAAGTATAGAATTCCAGTGATGAAAATCAGAGTGATGTGCACTGTCCCCTAAGTCACCACAGAGTTAGGGGTCTAAGTCCACACATATTCATTATGTAGCAGTTTCTGTAGTCCAGGTGTGGACACTGTTTAAACAGACCTTCTACATAAGACTCACAGTTGTGTTCAGGGGTGACTGGGCTGAGTTCTCACTTTGAGCCTTGGTGAGGGAAGAATTTATTTCTAAGCTCCTTCCGGTTGTTGAAAGAATTCATTTCCCATAGCAGTAAAGTTCATGGCAGCTGACTTCTTCAAAGCTTGAAAGCAACAGAGAAGGGTGAGAAAAGATAAGGAGACACAGTCTGCTCCTGCTTGAAGTTCTGATTTCTAGCCCCTCTATAAAAGGATTCATCTCTCTGTGTCAGGCCCTCTAGGATGATTAGCATTTTGATCAACTGAAGTCAATTGATTCAGGGCCTTAATTTCAGCTTCAAAAATACCTTGTCTGGGGCCAGGGAGTTAGCTCAGTGGTTCTGGTGCCTGTCTTGCAAGCTCACAGGCCCGGGTTCAATTCCCCGGCAAACGCATACAGTACTGGGCATGGAGACTCACTCCAGCAGCAACCAGTACCACATACCACAGTGCCGGTCGTGGTGGCTCACTCCTGTAATCCCAGCACTCAGGAGGCAGAGGCAGGAGGATTGCTGTGATGTGAGTTTGAGGCTGAGCTCAGGGCCAGCTTGAACCACAAAAGTGAGACCCTGTCTCAAAAAAACCTAAAAAAAAAAAAAAAAACCTTGTCTGTATAGTATAATTTAACTGAAACGGTGGTATTCCATAACATTCATCCTGCTAGCCACTCTCTAGGGAGAGAATTGTACAGCATATGTGTACCAGGAGCAGAAGACACACATGCCACTTATGCACTGTACTTATCATAATCCATGATTAATGGAAGGTCAGTAAGACACAAACTGGGCACTTGGTAAGCATGTGCTATAGTTTAAACCTAAATGTCCCCAAGCCGCCTCCTATGCCCAGAGGTAGGGCCAGGTCAGAGGAAGAAGGAATGATCTGAAGCAGTGTTTTTTGCCTCTGGCTCTTCCCCTCTTGTCTCTCAATTGGAACTGATTCTCTGGCATGCACTTCACTGCATTCCCCCATCCAGACATTCAGCAGCTGCTACAACCAGAGTTTGGGGGTGGGAACAGGCTGTTGCTCAAGGTGGCAGCCGAATTTGATGTCATCACATTCAAGCACCAAAATCTAAGAATCATGTGGTCGTGCGCAGTGGAGATGCCAAAAAGGCGGAAGTGCCAGGGACTTTGGTCTACAGAGAAAAGCCACAGGCAGTAGGTGCAGCCAGATGGAGATGGAGGCATGCGGGCTCTAACCAACAAGGCTGCAGTGACGGGCCACCCATGTCCTGGGAGGTACACATCACCTCACTACAAGGTGCCCTGGGAGCTACAGGATCAAAAGCTTTCCCCGCTGGGTTCCAGTCTTGCTGGGTGCATTTCTTTTCTAGCTCATTTTTCTTCCTTTTGGAATAGGGATGGTATAGAATGGTATTCAATTTTCTTTTTCATGGCGCTTAGCATTGTGTCTCACAGAAGACTCTGTTCTTGCCCTTTTAGCAAAGTTGAAACTTGTAAGACTTTGGCAACTCTTAGAAATAGACTGCACATTTTGTATAATGAGATAAACATGAGTATTTGGGGGGATGGGGAAGAATATTATGGTTTAGATCTAAAATGTCCCCCTAAAAGTCTTATGTGTTTGGAGGTCCAGCTTTTTTAGAGGGGGCAAAGTCATGCATGGCCTGGAAGGTTATTTCCTCTCTCAAGCTTCTGTCTTCTCTCTCTTCTTGCAATATGTTGTGCAGTGAGCACCATTCCTCCAGCATTCCCTTCTGACATGCCATTTCTTCCTTGGAGCCTCCAAACTTGAATCAAAACATCAGAACTCTGAGCTAAATGTACCTCCCCTTTAAGCTCTGAGTATCAACAGAAAAGTGATAATGCTGTATGTTCTGTCTATAAATGAGAAACTGAGGATGCTGGCAAACAATAAGAGCCTATGATTTCTGTTTAAAACAGAGCTTGTTTTGAATGTGGAGGTAAATCAATGAACCTTAACATACATATGACTGTTATAGCTTGTATCCAGATGTTCCCCCAAAGACTCAGGCACTTGTAGGTGGCATTTTTGGTGCTGTCTGGATCTGGGGCACATGATACTCGGATTAAGAGTGTGTGGTACTAAATTAGTCTACTGATTAGAATTAGCATAGTTCTGGGGTTGGATGATGAAAGCCTTGCCCTGGGTGTAGGTAGAACCAATCAATATGCTTGTAGTTTGAGTAAAATATAAAGGTAAAGAGGAAAGGTAAGTTTGCTGTTGCTTTTGCTCCTGCTCACTGCCCTTACTTGCCACACCATGGTGGTTTCTCCTGTCCAGTGCCCCTGTGCCTCAGAGCCAGCCAACTGTGAACTGAAACATCTGAAAACCATGAGCTAAAGAAAAAACTTTCTTCGTTTAACTTTGGGTGTTGGGCATTTTGTGTCAGCAAAATGAAGAGCCATAAAAACAATGACAAAGGACTGCATTGTGTTCTCTCCCACATCCCTTTATGGATCAATCATATATGTTGAAAATGATGACAAAGAATAAAGAAAAATGTTGCAGTCTATAGTTCCTTTTCCTCAGTCCTTCCTTACTCATCAGTAAGCCAAGGTAATCAATATTGCTTGAATGTAAGCATGTCAAGACATAAAATAAAAACACAGTGCTAATTTTGTGAAGATATTTCATTGCTCTTAAAAAAATCAAATACATGTTTATATGTGAGCTACAAAGAAAAGGCCTGGAATATTGGTAATTCCTTGTGAGTTGAATGCTCTTATATTTAAAAGCAATACAGAACAATATAAAAATGAGTGGTAAAATAATTTAAATTTAGGTTTTACTTAATGTAAAATAACATTACATAGCAAACAAACTCATCATAACAAATTGAGAAAGAGGCTATGAAATGAACAATAAGCATTACATATTTGTACTTTTCTTCATTGCACTCCCCACATTTTCACTTTTCAGTAGCCCAGCAAACTGGTCTGTTTCTCACTTGATGTTAGTTTCAGAGCCCTTTGTCAGCCTCCAGAAGCACACACAACCTGGAGACTCTTGGTGTAGGTTTTTCAAGTAGGTCACTTCTGGAGTGGAAATCTGAAGCTGAATTGTCTTCAGCTCTACTTATTCTGGCTCTATGGAGTCTTCTCAGTGGGAAGTGCTGGGATTTTTCTCAGAGTTCACTTCTGTCGGCCATTTTATTATCCCCATTTCATTGACCGTTTCCCCTTAGGAGCTGTCTTTTCTGTAGGAATGGTATTATATAGTTACTGCAACAGCCTTGTATTCCTTAAAATATGCAATATAAAAAAGTTATTTCAAAATGGAATTTTCACTTGAGTTGTGTCAATACATTAATTTAGAGTTAATTTAACATTTAAAATAATTCACTGTCTCATTTATTTTAATCTCATTCTGTATACTTTCTGTGAAAGTGTTAAAATTTCTATCCTAAAAGCTAATAAAATATTAATTTTCTTTAGTAAGTATCATATAAAATTACTCTCAATGTCTGAATATTTCTAGATAGCAGAAATTTTTTATTTAATTCATAGTTATTCAGGGAGGTAAATTCATTAGGTTTGTCTGTAAAATCATTAGCTGTATGATAATTCTCATATTGAGTTAAAGTGGCAGACAGACTTATATCCTTGACATGTTATACATGAATTAAGAAAGTATATGATTATTTTATTTTTAATTCTAGAGTTCATTAATACGAATGAATATGAATCTGAATAATTATTTCAAGGACACAGTCACATTCTAAACAGATTTTGTGAATATTTTTAGAATAAATTCTAATATTCCATTCTACATAGAATTTCTCTCACTAAAATTATCTTTGTTACAGAGCTCATTGATTTACTAACTATTTTTCTAATAGCAAGGATTTAAAATTGGTTACCATTTAAGAATAGGAACTAAACTAACATGAACTTTACACAATGAAAATTTTCCCCTTGGGATACTGATGGCCAAGGGAAGATATAATCTATAGAACTATCTTGAGAACCAACTGAATTGAAGAGCTGATCAATGTGTCTATTACACATTATGTATAAGAAACATTTTCAGGCTTCATCAAATGTCAAAAAAGGAGATGCTATCCTCGGTGATGTAGCACATACATGTCCCGGCATGGCAGAAAAAATGAGATGTCATCAGGTAATGTGACTGGCATGACCACAAAGTACATCTTCCAAAGTGAATTACAGAAACTCTTCAGGGTGACTCCTAATTTTGTATAGTCTGGCCTCACAAAACATAATTCTTGCTATAATGTAAGATTTATTTTTACCACTCTATTCACAACCTTGGAGAATTTCATCACCAGAAACTTCAAAGTCACCAACCAGGATGTCTTGTATACTCTTATGCCGAACTATGTTTTCATTTATTCCTCCTGTCCTGTTTTCTTGAATTTGTTTTATCCACAGAATTGTAGATTTGAGGTTTGAGATACACCAAGCAAAACATTAGATTAATTAGAAAATCTTCAGACTTTTCAGTTACACAATGTTTTCTGGAGAACTATCAAGTCTAAAGAGAGAGATCTGGGTCCTGTGACCACAATCTCTCCTGAACTATAGTTTCTTTCACTTTATTCCACAAACAAAGTTTTTCCTTAAGGTTTTTAGGAGTGCAGCATGTCTAAGACTTTTCAGCCTAGAGTCTACAGTGTGCCTACAAATTTGCTGTTTCTCATGAAATTCCACTGAATTAATGATGTTCATTCTGGATCATGCTAGAGGGCTTTGTGGACTTCAAGATGCTCATGAAAGGTTTTAGCTCATAGGAGGGAGGATTTTTGTAAAAGGGCTGAACAATTTTTATCTTATATTGTTTACCTTATATTTTCCACATGACTTCCATATGCACTGGCTCCTGTGATGAACATAATAATAATTCTGCAGTTTTATGTTGCCCTCTAGAATTTATAAAGGCATTTGGGAAAGACTTTTCTATTTCTTCTGTATTATGACTCAGCAGAAATAGAACTACCATCTCACATCAGGGTAGCAAAAGAACAAACAAGGCAAGAAACAAAACTTTTCTTCATAAATGCTCTGCTAGACTTAAGAACGATATAATACACAGTCTCTGATCCTTCTACAGTAAGAAAATTTTAGGGAACATTTTGCCATTTATTTTTGTTATAAGTGACTCTCATGTCTTGACAAAATGATATGGTCTGTTACGGCGAATGAAACATGTTATTAGTGGTAGTTGATTAAATTGGAGATCGTAACAGTATTTGAAGATATTTGAGCTTGAAAGAAAATCTAGTTTATTGTGTGCTTTGGCCAGAAATTTTATGACAAATCTGGATTTGTCTATCTTTGATTATGGAGTGTTATCTTTGGTTTTACAGGACATCTCCTTCTGGTTTTCTTGTGTACTATCTGGTTTTTAATTTCTTTTGTGCCTGTAGCATTCAAAGTTCTCTCAGTTTACACTGCAGATGTCAATGAAAATTAGAGAATTATAGTTTCTGCTTGAGTCAGTGACATTTTGATTATAAAATCCAGAGGAAGAGTGTAAATTGTATTTGTCAAAGCTGATAATGAATCAGATATAGCAGCATAGCTCTGAGAAGGCTCTTTCCTGTGTATTTTGGTTTGTCACGCATCCATCCCTCAGGCTGGTGCCCATAATACACTGTTGTTCCATATTTTGAAGATCAGCCTTGATGACATATTCCCCACCATGTTGTAGTATTATGTAGTAGTTGTTGTGTGTGTGGTATGCCCCATATCTATCCATTGCCGGCAATTCACACTCTGTGCTCCCCACAAAGCAGAGCCCTTTAACACTGCAAGCTCTGTCTTCTATGCTAATAAATAATTTCTTATTCAAGGCTGACCAGAGACAAGTCAGATGGAAAAAGCCTGCCTTGATTTAAGAATGGTGAGCAAGACTTTGGTCACTGAATTATAAACTCAATTTAAAAATCATTCATCCGTTGAGAATCAACTCTGAGAGCATCTTACATAACCATCAGAGGGTTTCTCTGCAAAGTACATGAAGGTAAATGAACCTACCCTTAAGCTTGACAACTAACCCTGGCTCACATTGAAGAGTACATTATGGCAAAAACAACAGACAGGATGCTTGATCACTCATGTTTGTAAAGAAGCAAGTGAGATTAATAATGCTACTGGGAAAAGAAAAGACTTTAAAATCAGAAACACTGTCGCCTCTATTTTCAGGTTTACAAACACTGTTATTTCTTTCTGAGATTAGAAAAATACTAAATCTTCATTGGAATAGGATTGCAACCATTACCAACTAATGACACTTTGTGACAGATAAATTTCTGTTGGTGTTGCCTCTTCACTCAGTTAGGTTTTAGGAATAAACATAAAATTACAAGACTTTGTCTTAAAATGTCCACAGCCTTATCAGGCCCCTCCATGGTCCTCTGCCATCAGACAATAGATTATATATACTGCCTATCTGTTTAGAGGGTGTTCCAAAGAAATTGGCCACAACCTTGACATGAAGTTTGGAGGATGCTCACAGAGTCCAATCAGAGAAGTCCCTTCTCTTCTCTCCACTTCTGGTCTGCTCAGAGCATCTTTCTAATTCAATTACTAGAGGAGAGGTTTATTCTTTGTTAGTTCATAATCCCTGTCTTCTTTGTAAGATAAAATATAGCCATATAGGAGTAAACATTTGTTGTTGCCATCTGCTGACACACAAACATGCTTGTTTTCTTAATGTATACATTTAATACTAAAATCAAATTCACAAGTTAAAAAAACCCTATCTCATTTCTCCTTAAGGCAAAATAGTCACATGGCAACATAAACACAACCACTGCAAAGTCTCATCTGTTCACAGAAGGAAAAAGTAACACAAACAAAAGTAATAAAGAAAATACCTGTACATTTACTGAGTTCTAAGCATTGCCTTGCATGTGAGAGACAGACAGCATCTTGAATCGGAAAGCAAGGGGTGAAGGAAATGAACAAAAAGAGCAAGAAGTTTTTCTAATAATCAAAATTACTGAACATTATTTAAAACCCAGCATAATTTGATTATTTTTTTCTTCGTAACCTTAATTATCTTTGTCATTGCTTTGGTCTCTTACTTCTTTGATGTGATGTCTCAATATTAATGATAAGACAGGCTTTTGGAGAGATGGTTCCAAACTTCAGCCAGACAACTGCTAACCACAGTGTAGTGAATCATATGATTTAACCCCAAAATGTTAAATATAAAATTGATTTATTTTGAAAAGGAAAATCTCTATTGTGAACCAAAAGGAAAGATTTTTTGAGACAGGGTCTCGCTTTTGTGGTTCAGGCTGGCCCTGAGCTCAGCCTCAAACTCACATCACAATCCTCCTGCCTCTGCCTCC
>PVIR01019587.1:0-31785 GCA_004026965.1 Petromus typicus
AAAAAAAAAAAAAAAAAAAAGAATTACTAAGGCCCAGGACCACGCCAGGCCCTACAGTCAGACTCTCCGAATTGAGGCCCAGGCTGTGGCTTGTTTTAAAAGGGCCTCATTTGCCAGCCTGTGAGTGTCTCACATTAGTGTTTGGTTTCTCTCTCTGTTGTGTCCATGTTTGTTCTCCTTGGGTATGACACCTCTTAAAAATCCTTTTCTTCTCATTTTCATGGGATTCAGGAAGGAGTGAATTTAAATGAGTGTGTTCAATCTATTATGTTTAATTGGAAGCCTGTGAAATAAAAAAAAATTAAAGGATTAATTTTAATTCAAATGTTTATATATTTATTATACAAAATTCAAATGTTGCAAAAGGCCTTAGCATGTAAACTGAGAGTACTTTCATCCCCACCCTGTTCCCATTCTCCTAGGTTAATGACCGACTTGCTACAGTTTCATAGTGAAACTTCCTTTTTAATTACAGTAGTCATTTAAATTTTAATCCCCTCCCCAGCTGCGGATTGAACCCATAGCCTTGCACATGTTGGACATGCTCGCTACTGCCCAGTCCAATGCTAGCCCTAACATTTAAATATATCTTCACCTTTTGTTGTAGTCCGATGCATCTTTATGCTGTTTAAATGACTTTTTCTGAGCCTGGGCAGCTGCCCAACACTCCTGTCCTTTCAGCCTTTCTCCCTGTTCAACCTTTAATTCCTAGTCTCCATGTCCATTAACTCTCAGTTTATGGAACATTCGAAGATTATCTGGGCAATTTAAATGCCTCCTTGTGTTGCTATGCCACTTTGTTTACACCTCTGATGCATCTTATACCATTTGGACATTATTAACTTTGCTGTATTAATGCATGTGGATTAGGGTACAACTTCTCTTTTTCTCTCTAATGTCTTGATGAAGAGAGGTTCTTAAATTTCATGTCCAAATTTGTCATTGTTTGCATACTATTTGTGCTTAGGATACCTACTAAACTTTACCCTGAGCTTATCAAGATTTTTATTTCCTTTTAAAAGTCTTATTCTAAAAAAACCCCTAATTTCTGCATTAGAGTCCTTGGTCCACCTGGGGTTCATTTTTGCATGTGAAGTGCATTAAGGGATCTAGCAGATAGCTGGTTGTCAAGCTCCTTTACTGGGCTGTCTTCCTCTCTTTCATCTATAATGCTTAGTAAAGATACTACGATTTCATGGATGTCTGGATCTATTCTGGACTTCATAGGAGGGTCCATTTCCCTTTTGGCTTATCCCTGCATTAACTTTTTTTTTTCTTTCTTTTTTTTTTGAGACAGGTTGTCACTGAGTAGTCCATGCAAGCCTTGAACTTCCCACCTCCTTCAGTCTCCCGAGTGCTGGCAACATAATTTTCATAGCATTATGGGCCAAGTAAAATATGGAAGGACAAATCCTTGAAGCATTTTATTTCTCTTCAAAGGTGATTTTCCCTGTATTTTTCCATATACATCTTATTTATTTATTAAAAAAATTTTTGAGAGGTATTCTATGATTCACATTCGTCTCAAACTTGTTATGTAGTCTAGGCTGGCCTTGACCTGGTGAACCTCCTGCTTCAGCTTAACAGACCTTTGAGATTACAAGTGTGCACCACTATGCCTGGCTCCCATATAAATTTTAGATTAGTTTGTGGAGGTCCTGGAAAAAAGAATCCTGTTGGAAATTTGATTTCAATGACACTGCGTTGATAGATGAATCCTCCATCCTATCTCTGTTCATGAAGCGAATAGTTTAGGAGATGCCTATAGAGTGGATGAATGTCCAACAAATGTCTCTCAAGCACCATATATCTTACTCAATAGAGGTCAATATGTGAGGGACACAGATGATTAGGATCAACCTGCTTCTTCTTACCATTCAACAACTTAGTAAATTTTTTTTCACCTTGCTGTTCTAATGCCTTAAAATCCATAAATCCACAACTGCATCTTCTGCTAAATATGGATCTGTTACCAATTTGGAATAACTCTTTTTTTCTCATTACTTGTATTTTATTTTGGTCTTTATTTATATTTTGGGTTTGTCATATAAGAGAGACCATGTGATATCTAAACTTGTGTATCCAATTTATTTCACTTAACATTTATGGCTTCAAGGTGCATCCACATAACTCAAATTTATCCTCCATTGTGGCAGAGTAGTACTCATTGTGTATAAATGCTACATTTTCTTTATCCTCCTATCTGTTGATGGGCATATGAGGATAGACGTCTTCCAAGATTGTAATTTTTTCTGTGTTGCTATAAACAGGCATATTCACGGAGAGGGCTGGATCAAATGGAATTTTTACTTTTACTTTTTAAAGGGATCTCCATACTGATTCCCATAGTAGTTGTACTAGGGTGCATCTCCATGAACAACGTAGAAGTGTTCCTTTTCCCCTGGATCCTCACCAGCATTTGTTATTGATGTATTGCTGATAGTCATTCTTTCTGGTGTAAAATGGAATCTCAATGTTATTTTAATTTACATTTCTCTAATGGCCAGCAATTTTGAACATTTTTTCATGTATTTATTGGCCATTACTACTTATTCTTCTAAGAAGAGCCTATTCACCTCAGTTGCCTATTTTTCAGACTGAGCCTTTTGTTTTGGGGGCTCTAATTGTTTTGAGTTCTTTATATATTTTAGATATTAGTGCTCTACCTGAGGAATAGCAGGAAAGAATTTTTTCCCATTCTGTAGATTGTTTCTTTACTTTGTTGGATTTTCCTTTTGTTTTGCAGAAGATGTTTAATTTGATATGGTCCCATTTATTGATTCTTTGTATCATTTCTTTTGTCACTGAAGTTCTGTTCAGAAAGTCCTTGTCTATCATCTGGGTGTGAGGGTTCACACCTGTAATCCCAGCACTTGGGAGGCAGAGGCAGGAGGATTATTGTAAATTAAAACCAGCCTGGGCTACATTGTGAGTTCAAAGTCAGCCTGAACTACAAAGTAAGACTCTCAAAAAAACTAAAAAACTAAAAAAATAAAATCCTTGTCTAGACCTCTGTCTTTAAGAGTTTAAACTATTTTATCTGACAGCTGATTGTTTCTGCTTTACTATTTAGATCTCCAATCCATTTTTCTATTAGTTTAATACTGGGTGAGAAATAAAACATTCACAGATCTGCCCATGGTAGCTAGTTTTCTCAGAATCATTTATTAAAGAGCTGTTTTTCCTCCAGTGTAAGTCTTTCGCTCCCTTGTCTGAGCTTGTAGTTGGACAGTGCAGTTGTCTGAGTGTGCCTGGATTTGTTTCTGTGTCCTCTACTCTAGTCCACTGATCCACATGTCTGTGTGTGTGTGTGTGTGTGTGTGTGTGTGTGTGTGTTGTGCCAATATCATGCTTTTTTTTTTTTCTGAGACAGGGTCTCACTTTTTTGTGGTTCAGGCTGGCCCTGAGCTCAGCCTCAAACTCACATCACAGCAATCCGCCAGCCTCTGCCTCCCGAGTGCTGGGATTACAGGCGTGAGCCACCATGCCCAGCACTGTGGTTTGTGGTGCTGATTGCTGCTGGGCGTGAGTCTCCACACCCAGTATGGTATGTGGTTATGAGGATTGAACCCCGGTCCTTGTGCTTGCAATCAGGCGCCAGAACCACTGAGCTAAATCCCTGCCCTGTCATGCTTTTTTTTTTTTTTTAAATTACTGTAACTTTGATATAACTTCAAGACTAGGATTGTAATTTTTTCTGCCTTGCTGTTGTTACCCAGGATTGCTTTTGCCATACTGATTCTCTGTGAATTTTAGGATTGTTTTCTCTAGTTCTGTGAGGAATGCTATTGGTATTGGATTGGGACATGTTAAACCTATAGAACAGTTTTGAAAGTCATTTTGTTTATGTTAATTCTGCTCATGCAGGGACAGAGGATATTTTTTTGTTTTCTGATGTTGTCTTCAATTTCTTTTTCCAGAGTATTGTAGTTTTCACTGTAGAAGTGTTTCATTTCCTTGGCTAGATTAATTCCTAAGTATTTAATTTTTCTTGATATTACTGTAAATGGAATTGCTTTCCTATTTTCTTTCTCAATGAACTCATTATTGGTATACAGGAAAATTTTGGGGTTTTCTTGTATTGATTTTGTATCCTACTATGCCACTGAATTTGGCTATTAATTCTAGAAATTTTTTGGTGGAAGTTTTTGGGTCTTCTTTGTAGAGGATCATTTCATCTGCAAATATAATAATTTGACTTTATCCTTTCCTATATATATGTCTTTTATTTCTTTCTCTTGCCTGATTGGTCTGGCTAGTGTTTTGAGAACTATACTGAACAGGAGTGATGATAGAAGGCATCCTTGTCTTGTTCCTGATTGTAAAGGGAAGACTTTTAGCTTCTCCACATTTTTTTTTTTTTGAGACAGGGTCTCGCTTTGTAGTTCAGGGTGGCCCTGAGCTCAGCCTCCAACTCACATCACAGCAATCCTCCTGCCTCTGCCTCCTGAGTGCTGGGATTACAGGCGTGAGCCACCACGCCCGGCACTGTGGTATGTGGTACTGATTGCTGCTGGGCGTGAGTCTCCACGCCCAGTATAGGTATGTGGTTACCGGGGATTGAACCCCGGTCCTTGCGCTTGCAAGGCAGGCGCCGGGACCACTGAGCTATATCCCCGGCCCCAGCTTCTCCGCATTTATATGATGTTGGCCATTGCCTTGTCATAAATGGCTTTTTATCAGCCATTGAGATATGTTCTTTTATTTTATTTAGAGTTTAAAAAAATCATGGATGATGTTGAATTTTGTCAGAAGCTCTTTCTGTGTCAATTGAAATGATTGTGTTTTTTTGTTTTTGGTTCTGATTATGTGGTATGTTACACTCATCGATTCGTGTCTAGTAAATCATCCTGACATATCTAGAATGAAGCCTCCTTGATCATGAGTATTATCTTTTTGATGATTAGTTATATTCTGCATGCCAGAGTTACTTGGAAATTGTAGAAATACCCCTTATGCCTCCTGCTATTCTTATTAGCAATGGTGGGCAACAGATTCTAAACCCTTCAAGACTTTCTGGGTTAAATTTTGCATAAATCCAGAGGAATGCCCAAAATAAGGAGAGTACCTAATAACACAACTAGTTTTCATTCTACTTACTTACCCTCACGGTACACGTGAGGGTGTCATTTGGTGTGGACAGGGCGGTGAGTTATTCTGATGACATCCTAGGGTGCTGTGGGCACTGCACCCCCCAAGTGGTGTGAGGGCTAGAATGCCTCTTGTTCCCTACTTTCAGTGAAGGTCCAAATACACCAGGTGCCAGTGGCCCCTGAACTTGGGGTGTACCAGCATATAAGGACTGCCATAGTATTTACATGCCTCAACTCCATAATACTTTTGTATGAGATCACAGACATGTAGCTATTCCACTGATATTGTCTACAGGGTCAACTCAAAAGTTGAACAGTGCAGTCGCTGCCAACCATTGTGTCTCTTCAGTGATACAGTGACTAAGCCATCTCTCCTCATAAACAAAGTCCAAACACACTGTTGGTAACATGTGAAGAAGCAGCAAAAGTTTAAAAGAGTGAATGCAAACAACCTAATTTCAAAGTGCATGGACAGACAGGAGAAATTATTCCTTAAGGTCACGTTTTGGAAATGAAAAGTTTTAAAAATGTGGAACATTGTGACCTGCAAGACTAAATTCAGATTATCTACAAATAAATGGAATAACTCTTGCAAAGTTTTCAGTGGGATTCCATGCCCACTGTCCAAAGAAGGCATAGAGATACCATCTTTCCATTTGGCTGAATCTTTATACTTTTAAAATTTATATTAGTACATGTTTGTAGTACATAGTGATTACACTCATCATAAGGAGCTGGTACATGTCATGTTTTGTAGTTTTCATTGTAAAAATCATATACTAGTTCGATACAACTTATATTTTATTTTGATATGAATCAATTGGTTTTAAATTTTTCTTTTTACATTGTTCATTGCTAATATGTGAGAATATAAATAGCTTTCCTAATCTTGTATCCTGCAACATTGCTAAGAAAATTGATTTGCTTCAAGAGACTTTTTTAGATTTTCTATATATTAAAGGTAAAGACGGCTTTACCTTTTAAAAAATTATATATGTGTGTATATAAATATATATCCGAGTCTTCTCTGTCTCTCTGGCTACCGCGGTCCTGGGCTCCCAGCTTGGGGAACCTGGAACTACAAGTCCCGGCAGGCCGCGCGGCACCGGCTACAAGGAGCGCAGTTGGGGTGGTGGAGGGCACAGTTTCCTGCGTACTCCAGGCCGCTGGGCCGCTGAGTGAGCCGGCGTCGCTATTGTACGTCCCTTCGGGTGAGTAGTGGCAGCTGTCACGAGAAGTGTACAGTGGAGGCCAGCTGGGCCCACGCCGCGCGCGCGGAGCGCCGGGTCTGGTGTGAAGACCCCGCCTTGCTAGGCTCTGTAACCACTTAGGGACCCGGTCGGGAACTCTGGCTTGTGATCTTGTCACCTGGGCCTGGCGTGGCCACGTGGTTCGGCTGCCTTGCAGGGCCCGCCCCTCTCTAGGGACTCTCTGGGCTGGTGCACAGCGGGCGTGAGCGTGGACTGTCCACCTGGGCGGTACGACCTTGCACGCACAGTGGCCAGAGCTGGCTCAGCGAGAAGCCTTCACTCTCCAGTGCTAAGCGTGGAGTGGTGAAGAGCAGGGGCGGCCCTGATAGTCCGGCTCTCCACCTGCGGCTGTGGCCTGACGCAGGGCTGGTGCTCATCTATACCTTGCAGGCGACCTGTGTTTCCACTGCTGACTACAGTCACCTACTACAGCTGTCTCCCGGGGTTCAGTGACACTTAGTTTCCACAAACTAGGAACTCATTCAACAAGTATTCATTATCCTCCATGCTGCTTGGTGCTTAGTAGGTGCCGAAGAAATAATGTGCAGAATTGAAGTGAATTGGATTTTGTGCTGTTACGTTTTCTTTAAGTAGTTCTTACTTAATGGGGTAGTTCTCAAAACTTTAGCATGCAGCAGAATTACCTGAGGGCTTGGTACACGGAATTCAGACTCCATCCCCTAAATTTCTGATTCTGATATGGTATTGTAAGTCTGGTATAAACACCAAGGCTTTGCATGCCTAATATGTGCCCACAGTTTGAGGGCCAGTATTTTATAGGGAAAAAGCCTGTGAACTATTCCACCTGGTTATGGGCCTTTGTATGAGTTTTACTTTTGTAGTTTTAGTACACATGTGCATATTACTTTGCACACTGTTAATTTGCTCACATTACTTCACATACAGATTCTCATGTGGCCTGGCATGTGCCATTTTGACCAGATTACATCATATCCTGTCTTGATTGTATCATTTGCTTGACCAGTACTTACTAGGCCTCAGGGATGTGAGATTTGCCCTCTGATGGGAGAGCTGGCATTTTATTTTTTTCTGATACATACTCAGAGGTGAGGGACCTATGAGGTTTACCCAGCCTTCCCCTTATTTCCAGCCAGGGCAGCTCACTGAATAACCTGTTTGTTTAGGTTTTTATGCCACATAGTCTCTGCAGTCCCATCTCAGAGCTCAGGAAGCTGCTTATTCTTGTCCACTGCGCTGTCTTGGCTGGAGGAGGCACACCTGGATCAAATTCTGACTCCCTTATATACCAGCTCCTTGGCCACATTTCTTCCACTTCTGTAAAATGTGTGCCCTTCAGAATCTAGTTTTGCGAGGCACATGAGGTATCAAAACACGTGGCCCTGCACTTTTCTGCTGAAGAGTGACCTCCTTTACCCTCAGCTTACTTCTTTTGTGTGTCTTTCCACTGTTCTCCCTGGGGTCCTCTTTCCAGGATGAAGTGAACAGAGTGTTTCTATTCCTTGCCTGGTTGAGATTTATTTTCCTTGTCTATTCTAGGGCAGTGGGATTGGGCAGGGAACCTTTGTTTAATCAGTGTTGATTCAAATAACATCTGGCCACTAAACACTAGGGAGGGGATGGTTAAAACGTAGGTCCTGCATTGGACTACATCACTGTCTGCAGGACAGAGCAGGCTGTAAATATGCTTGGGCTCACGACACAGTCTCTGTGTCTTTTCACAGTCTTTTCATCCACATCAATGCCTGTCTCACTTTTGTTGCTAGACAAAATACCTGATGCACAAAGTTAAAGGGGGAAAGGTTTATTTAGCTCACAGTTTGTAGAGCTTTCAGACCACAATTGGCTGGCTTTAAGACAGGGTGATTTGCAAAGGGAATTCACAGAGAACCAATTCACAGCAAGCAGAAGACAGCAAAAGCACACAAGCAAGGGAGAAGGCAAGCCTCTTTGGAGTTCACACCCTGCCACTGATGCTGGAGGTGGAACTGTGGGATTTAATGTTTGCCCTGCTGGATTTTGGTCTTGTTTTGTTGCCATTCCTTCCTAGTTTTCTGTTTGTAACTTTAGGAATGGAAATGTCTGTCTTGGCCATTGAATGTTGGGTATGTTTATCTTTCTTTTCATTAGTACAGGAGTTTAAAGCTAAGAATTTGCCTTCAGTCTCAGAGGAGATTTTGGACTTGAACTTTTTAACCACGCTGAAACTTTCAGGACTTTGGCAACTCTTGCAGATGGACTAAATGCAGTTTGCATAAAGAGAAGTGCACAAGTCTTTTTGGAGGGGGCAAGGGCAGAATGTTATTTCTTTTGCCGGGCTGTCCCCCTAAAAGCTCATGTGACCCATAGGTCAGTGCTTTACAGAGGTGGCTTGATCTGGAATATGTGATGTGGGGATTGATACACAATGCAGTGCTAGGACCGAGGGCACCAGGATTAAGGGAATGAGTGCTATCTGCCCTAAGTAGCCTGGATAAGATATAAGGATAGATACGGTTAGAGGTTTAGCTCAGTGGCACTGCTGCCTGCCTTGCAACTGCAAGGTCATAAATTTGATCCCTGGCACTGAAAAAAAAAAACCAATCCAAATATGTCCAGGCTGCAGCCCTGTAAGATATATGGGATTGAAAGAGCTGTGATCAGCCCTTCTTGCTTTGTTACCTTCTGCCCACCATGAACTATTTCTCCTCTGTGATGGCTGCGTAGGATACCACCCTGCTTTGGAGTCAGCTGATTGTGGACTAAAATTTCTGCACACTGTGAACTAAATAAACTTTTTCCCTTTTTGCTTTGGTATTTCGTCTCAGCAACAAGACAAAAGTAACTAAGACAGGGATGATGTTTAGGTTTTTTTTTTTTTTTTTTTTGAGACAGGGTCTCACTTTTGTAGTTTAGGCTGGCCCTGAGCTCAGCCTCAGACTCACAGCAATCCTCCTTCATCTGCCTTCCAAGTGCTAGGATTATAGGGCTGAGCCACGGCTGGCACTGTGGTTTGTGGTTCTGATTGCTGATGGGCATGAGTCTCCATGCTCAGCATTGTTGTATGTGGTTGCCGGGGATTGAACCTGGGCCTTTGCACTTGCAAGGCAGACTTTGGAATCACTGAGCTAAATCCCCTACTGAAATGATGATGTTTCTTTGAAGATCTGTTCACTTTCTTTGAGGGTATTTTGAGATCTTTGCCAGTGTTGGGAATGATCTAGAAAAAAATAGTGCTTATGTGTGCAGTAGTCTTTCTAGTAGATAGGAGGAAGCAATGGTCACTTTAGAGATTTATTGGGATTAGATTCCTAAGTGCCTTTCCTCTTAGTCATTCTAACTTTCGTACTGAGCAGGAAGAAGTGATTCTTGACTTACATTGCTGGGCTTGGACATCAGCAGGGGACAGCTGATGGATGGCCTAGCTACTTCCCAGATCCCATGAACATTAAGTGCTTGATTTCCCATTGAGTTCTGTCCAGGGGATAGAGGTTTTGTTTAACCATCAGCTTCCCACTTAGCAAACTTTTTGTTGCTTAGTTTTATGACCTGCTGGGTATTTTCTATGGTCCAGCGAGGCTGAGTTCATTCTTATTGATTTGGTAACTTAACAACGGTGTCAACTTTGTAGACTGGAATGGGTTGTTCTTAATGAGATATATTGCTCATCTTTTACTTCACATGCTTTTGATTTCCAGGGTTCCACACAATACCTCCCACATATCTGGCATTGTTTGGGAATAGTGGAGGGTCAGAAATCATAGTGCCTACCTATAGTGACTATTGTATTTACTCAAGAACAATGGTAAGAACCTTAGTGACCTAGTGTTTAAGTGTCCCTATCAAAGACATTATGGGCCATAGAAAAAGAGAAGGGCTCAACACTTGGACTGGGAAAGCCCTGTTCAAATTTTAATCTGCTGTTTTATTATCCTTGCCACCTGGGACAAATCATTCATAATCTCTGATCTTTGGTTTTCTCATTTATACTGTGGGTGGTATATTTGTTCTACCTCCCTGGGGCACATGGAATGTCTAATGAGATGAATGTAAAGGACTCTATGAAGGTTAGTTAATACTAATATTAGCTAGTGATTTCAGGCACTTGGTGGCCTTAGATCCCTGAAGTTATGTATTGTTATGATAGGTAACTCAGGTAAAAGTCAAAAATGCAAGTAAACAGCGCAGGACAGATGATTCATTAGCAAAGTGTTTAATAATGAAAGATGTTTTTCACCGGCAGACATATTTCATGCCTGACAGGTCTTTTAAAATACTCCAAGGGAAGCAGTTAATTTGCATGTTAAAGACTCACTGACACCTTATGGAAAACTGCAGCTCCAATCTATTTAGACACAGTTTGGCTTCTATACCTGAATCATCTATTTTATGTATTTCACTTCTCACCTCTTTTATTTTTATTTATTTTAAAATTCAAGTCTTTATTGGTACATTATAAATACACATCTTCATCGCGTTCAACATTGAGAGTTTGTACCAGAATATGACACGACTTGATTCTCATTTTTTCCCCTTCCCATGCACCCTGCAACTCCCCACCATTTGATTACTGGGGACATTTGCTTGGAAACTAAAAGTTTAAACTTAAAGTGCTCAAAAGGAGCACTGAGGACACTTAGATCCAATTCTTAGTCAATTTTGAGTGTTAATAACAGCATGGTGTTTGTTATTAACCGCAGTCACCACACTGTACATTAGATCTCAGAACTTGCTTATAAGCGGAACTTTTTACCCCTCTGGCCAATCAATGTTTTTTCATTTCACCTTTTTCCACATTGTACACTCTGTGTTGATGAGTTTGACCCTTTTAGACTGTCTACATGTGAGATCATGAGTGTCTATGTCTTATTTTACTTAGTCTAGTCTGCTCCAGGTTCATTCATGTTGTAGCAAATGGCAAGATTGCCTTCTTTTTTAATGGCTGAATAATATCTCATGTATAACCCTCCTGTTATTTATGGATGACACCAGTTGTTTCTATATCACAGCTATTATGAACAATGGCATATTTTTTATTTATAGTCATAATTCCTTTCTTATAGGAATAGGAACTTATCCCATGAGTTGGGCCAGAGATTGAGCACATGTATTTAAGGAAATGTATGATTTTCTTTAATTAATTAATTAATTATTATTATTATTATTTTTAAAAATCTTTATTGGTACATTAAATATACACATCATGATTGCACTCCATAATGGGAATTTGTACCAGTTTAATTATTTATTTGAAACTATTATTTGTATTACCCTTGTGGAGTAAATGCAGTCCTCTGGGTTAAAAAAAGGGGCTGCCAGCTTTGGTCAGGGAAAGGTTTTTTTGATGAATTTGAGCACTTTAAGCTTCTCTTTATTAAGGGGAAAATATTTGGAAGAGTGGTTCTCAAACTGGAGCTTGTTGGGTAAAATTCACCTGCTACCTTATTAGAACACAGATTCCAGGGTCTTTTCCCCTGAGCTGCTTGGTCAGTAGGGCTTGAGGTAGACTCTGGGAATTTGCCTTCTCACAGGGACACTTAAATTGACACTTTTTCAGGTGGTCTTTTGCCTGCAGTTTTCAAATGTTTGGTTAGGAAAAGAAAGCTGCATGGGGGAAGAAACAGGAATTCTAAAAATGACTGAGTTCAGAAAGATGCAGGAAAAGTGAGAAAAAGAAACATACCAGGTGGGAAAACTAGCAAGCATGGAAGTTGATAAAATTTAAATCCAAATGCATAAGTTATATAAAATGCAAACATCAACTATCAAGCTATGTGCTGTTTAGAGGAACAATATAATAGAAGTTGAAAGTAACAATTGAAAAAGAGGTACCTTATAAATACTTTTATTGAAACCTGTGAGGGAAACCTATGTGGCTGTTTAATGAGGCGTGAGTCAAAATAGACTTTAAATGAAAACAAGGCTGTTTGGAGAAGTAGATTCCATTCAGTGGGAAAAGAAAGGCTCTGAACAGGGAGGCAATGGTCACAGACCCAGTCCGGAGCAGAAGCACAGAGATGGCCTACTTCTGTGGCAGCTGTGTCTGTGCAAGGTCTGTACTCTGCTGAGACTTTTCCCAGGCAGCTGCAGCTGGCTGGGGTCAGGGGTTTTAGCCCGAGACAGGGTGCTCAGGAATTGCACAGAAAGCAGCCCATTGGGTGCGCTGGCCCCAGAAAAAGGCCACATAGCCACTTGGTGGGCTGAGCAGGAACAAACGGGTGAGGAGGCTGGGCATGGGGGCACACATCTGTAGTTACCTAAGAACTTGGGAGCCTGAGGCAGGAGGATCGTTGTGAGTTTGAGGCCAGCCTGGGGTACATAGTGAGTCAAGGACAGCCTGAACTGCATAGGAGACTCCATCTAAAGAAAAGAAAATGGAGGGGGAAAGGTCATGTAAGTTTTGTTAAAGAGATCAAATCAGAAAGGGGACATTGAGCCCTCACCAGAAGGTACCTTGCAAGAGTGTGTGTAGATGAAATAGAGACAGTCATGGTGCAGTCTGACATGGGGCTATCTACTCGAACCAAAGCAAATATTTTGGAAATGAAGCAGATGTGGAGGGCTTACTAGCTACTTTTGCCCAGCTGCCAGTGTGGTGGTGGTTGACCACGTTTGACCTGGGCACTGAGGCTAGTGATGCCTCTATGTGCATGCTGTATTGTATGGAAGAAATGGTAGTTAATATAGTCTTTCTTCTTCTCCAAACTGAAATAGCATCCTTCATTTCTTGGGCTCACCGAACCTTCTTTGCTTTTCATCTCAGTGCTTCGGAGCCATTCCTTGCTTGTTACCTGCCCCCTCCCTAGTGTGAAAGCTCCATGTGGGTGAGAACTTCATTCCTCTCCATATCTAGAACAGCGCTCTGCACTGATGAAGGAAGGATTTTAAGAACTGACTTGTGCCAGGATCCATGCTAACCATTTTATCTCAAGAATTTTGAAGTAAGCATCATCCAGTATTACAAATGATGAGACTGAGGTACAGTGAGATTAAGAATATGATCCAGAGCCATGCAGTCTGTAAGCAGCAGTGCTGGAACTTGAATCATGGACTGACCATGAAACCCTTTCTTGCTGTCCATCTCAATTTTTCTTTCTTCCACAGGGTCTGGGGCCATGGCCAGAAAGGCTCTCAAGCTTGCTTCATGGACCAGTATTGCTCTTGCTGCTTCTGGAGGTTACCTGTACAGCAACAAGTACTTGGACCCTAGTGACTTTGGGGCTGTCAGAGTAGGCAGAGCAGTTGCTACGGTAGGTTCTTCGTCATTTTAGTGGGTAGCAGTGGAAGCACAGTATTCCTTGCAGTTATACCAGACATACAACAGATGGGCATGCAGGTTGTACATAGGTACAGCTCCATTAGCTCCATGTGCAACACTCCGTCTACTCAGTTGCATAGACATAGACATAGAGGAGCATCCTCTACATATAAACTCTGCCACCCTGCAGTCAAATAGAATGCAATTGATTGCATGAGGTCTCTGTTCTGAACCTTTACATTTTAGCCTCTGGGTCTTATTGTATTAATCATTCATGGGCAGCATTTCTCAGAAAACACAGAGGAAAGAAGACTATGTGGAAAGAAGATTTTGCAGATTAAATTCTGCCAGCAAGGTTGATCTCGTTCTAGTGAGGTGGTGTGAATGATTCCATATACTCTAGAGCAATGATGGCTAACCTCTTAGAGCTTTCAGTAATACAAACGGCTGGCTGTGGCATACATGCCATAGCTTCACCACCACTACTCTGGAGTAGCCAGGTCCTGGAAAACTTTGAGAATCTCCTTGGTTCCCTAAGCAAAAGAGTGAATCCAAGTGAAATATTGGATCTTCAGAGGTTTTCTCCTGTGGGTCAGTAGTGACAGCGTCCTGGTGTGATCATGTTCTCTTAACTCTGCAGATAGCACCTGTCCCAGAAACTGCTATGTAACTGCCCCATGAGTGTCACATGCCAGACGCTCTCTGTCCTTTATCTGCTGCAGGTGAGGTTGTCTTTTCTCTTTGATGTGGGTATGCCTCAAGACATAAATCTTCTTTTGGTTGTCACCTAGTTATTTCCTTAATACCTGATTCTACAAGGTGACTGCTTGAGCATACTCAGAGGGGAGGCCACTGACAGCGGTGCCTGTGCTCAAGGGTAAACTGAGTTTTGGCTCTGGATACACAGGAAATACGAAATGATCCCCAGGTGTTCACCAAATATTTTTGTGGGGCCTATCATTGACTTATGGTCTTCGTTGGGTAGAAACCAATGGTTCCACCTGGGCTGAGCTTTGAAGGAGCTTCGGTTCAGCTTTGAAGGAGTCTAGACCCAGCTCAGAAGGAGCTTCTGGAGCCTCTGGCCATGGCACATGCTCCTTGATGGGTTGGAAAGATACTAAAGCCACGTGCATGTCATGATTGCTGCTATAGTCAGATGCAGAAGTGAAGACTGGGGCTTGGGTGTATGCGTGAATGTGCTGGGGAAACAGCACTTGAATGGAACCTTGAGTACTTGAACAATTAGTAGGAAGGGTGGAGGGCATCAGCTGGTGCTTTATGAAATAGCCACTAAGCTGTGTATTCTTTAAAGGGATCATCCTGGTTCATTCCTCATACTGATCTAGTGGTTAGTATTTAGTGAGTGTATGTTGAGTGGAATTATGCTTGGAAGGTGCAAAATATCATTCTTTAATATAAACTTTTTAAAGGTATAAATCTTTTTTTTTGGTTTTTTTTTTTTGAGACAGGGTCTCGCTTTGTAGTTCAGGCTGGCCCTGAGCTCAGCCTCCAACTCACATCACAATCCTCCTGCCTCTGCCTCCCGAGTGCTGGGATTACAGGTGTGAGCCACCACACACGGCACTGTGCTATGTGGTACTGATTGCTGCTGGGGTGAGTCTCCACGCCCAGTATTGTTATGTGGTTTCCGGGGATGGAACCCGGGTCCTTGCGCTTGCAAGCCAGGTGCCGGAACCACTGAGCTATATCCCCGGCCCTAATGTATAAATCTTGCAAGCACACTAATTTCTAGGGTCCTCAGATGCTCAATTCTAAAAAGGAAAGTTTAGACTAAATAATCTAATCCTCCATACTTGAGATGTCTGGGAATTTGTACTTTTCTTATTCACCAAGGATAAGGGACCCTCTTCAGAATCAAAACTTGTGCTGTTAGAACAAACATAAATACAAGATAATGTTTACTTGGGATATCCTTTTTTGAGGAGAGGATAAATATGTCTGATGTTATTCATTCAGTTAGTGTTTATTGAGCTTCTGCTCACATGCCTGCTGGTTAAAATGTGCCGGGATCCAGTATAGACCAGAAAGGACTAGCCCTTGTGTTCACAGAGCTTCCGGTTGGAGAGTGGCTAAATTAAGGAAACGAAGGAGCAAGAAACTTCCAGGTGGTCCATTGTTATGGTCAATAATGAGGAGTTCCTGGTGGGTAGTGGCAGTTTGAGAAAGACTTCTTCACAGAGGTGGCATTTGGACTGAGCCCTGAATGCCATGAGGAAGAGGATGAGATCTGGAGACAGGCATCTGAAGGTGCCCCCTCTGCAGATGGAGCAGCCCATGCTGGGGGGCCTGCAGCTGTAGAGCTTCGGTGTCTGAGTGCTGAGCTTTGCCCTCTTTGATTCACAGACAGCTGCCATCAGTTATGACTACCTCACTTCCCTGAGGAGTGTCCCCTATGGCTCCGAGGAGTACGTGCAGCTTCGATCAAAGGTAAGGGAACAGTGGGGCCCACCTGAGCCCGGTCAGGACAGGATGAGTCTGAAGTGGCAGCTGGGGGAGAGCAGAAAGTAGAGTAGATATTGACATGGGGCCACTAGACATGGGGGTTTGGAAGGAAGGAGGTGAGGACTACCTTCTCCTTGACACATGGTGTCTTAGGACTTCTGGTTGGGGCTGTCAGCACTACGTCAAGCCAGGCTGCCTGGTGCTGAGGTTATTTTTGAGTTGCTGTCTGGTGGGCTGGTGTGTGTGTTTGTGGTCAGGGCAGTTGTGTGAGAGGACTCAGGAGCCATGTGCACTCTCGTCCTTGCCAATTTTTCCTGCTCTCCTTTCTTCTCTTCTTTTCCTGTCTCCTTTTCCCCTTTCCTCCTCTAGCTGTTATTTTTTATTTTATTTTATTTTTTTTTGGGGGGGGGGCAGGGTCTTGTATGTAGCCCACACTGGCCTCAAATTTACAATCTTTTTGCCTTAGCTTCCTGAATAGCTGGAGTCATAAAGCATGGGCACCAAGCCTGTGGGTGCCTGACACCCTTCTAAACTGCCTTCTTTGGTAAACTCCAGTGGGAGGAGATGAAATGCTTCCTTCTCTTTTGCAGACCACTTGGAGCCTCTGGTATCAGGGGCTGTCAGCCCTATGCTCTGTGCGCTCGCTTGGTACTAGGTCCTTGATGTGGGTGCTGCATCCAGATATCTTGGAGAGTTGGAGAGCAAGCTGGAGGGCACTTTTGTGGGGCATAGGTTGTGCTTGAAGTCATGCATAGATACTTGCAGCTCCTGCAGAGAGAGTTTTGGGTAGACTGGCTTGTCTTTGTGCAGGTATTCTCTCATGACCCTTTGCCCCTTAGAGTATTCCTACTTATCCTATTTTTTTTTCCTTTATTGAATTTATTGGTACATTTTATGTATACATGATGATCACTTTACTTATTATTGCGGACTCATTTCCTTCTCAGGCGTCCTTTATGCATATGACAAGTAATTTTACAGTTCAGATTTAAACTTCTCATGATGGAAATTTCAACCATCCACAAAAGATATATAGGATAGTATCAAGAACCTTTTTGGAATGGTCATGTAGCTTGAGAAATTATCAATATCTAGTTGTCATTTATTTCTTTATGTACTCATTCTTTCATTTGTTTTCTGTTCATTTTTATTTTCTGCTGAAATAATTTAATGCAAATCCCAGGCATTATATTGCTTCATCTCTAAATGATTTAATATATATCTCTTACAGATAAGGACTTTTGAAAAAACATAACCATGATACTGTGATCGTACAAGATTAGTAATTCCAGCTGGGCATGATGGTGGACACCTGCAGTCCCAGCATTCAGGAGGCTGAGGCAGGAGAGTTGCCATGAGTTCAAGTTACATAGTGAGTTTAAGGTCAGCCTAGATGACAAAAGGAGACCCTGTCTCACAAACCAAAACCAAATCAAAATAAAACTAAAGATCAGCAATTCTTTAATAATCTCTAATAGTTCTGTCAAATTTCTGTTGATCCCAAGATGTCTTTTTTTTTTTTTTTTGAGACAAGGTATCACTTTGGAGTTCAGGCTGGCCCTGAGCTCACTATCCAGGCAAGCCTCTAACTCACAGTAATCCTCCTGCCTGCTTCTGCCTCTCAAGTGCTGGGATTACAGGTGTGAGCCACCATGCCCTGCACTGTGGTATAAGGTATTGATTGCTGGTGGGTGTAAATTACCACGCCCGGCATTGTTGTATGTGGTTACCGGGATCAAACTCTGCTTGCAAGGCAGGTGCCAGAACTGGCCCGAGATGTCTTTTTTATAGTTAGTTTTAATCTGGATCCATTAAGGTACATGTATTACATTTGGTTAATGTTTTTAAATCTTTTAAAATTGTATAGGATTTTCTTTTCCTTCCTCCTTTTATCTTTACCTTCTTTTCTTTTTTATTTAGCTGTATGCTGAAGATACCAGATCATTTGTTTTATAGCATTTTCTACATTCAGGATTTGGCTGATTGCACCCTTAACATGTTGGTTAATGGAAAATATGTTTAAGTGGCACAAAATTCAAAATGTATAATATTTGAAATAGACAAAATGACCCTCCTACCCTTTCTCTTCAGGTACACAATTTTTCTGCTTGGAGGCAATCATTATATCTTATGTATCTTTCCAGAGATATCTTTCTATTTGAATTTAATCTCTCTATCTTTATTCCTGCCACAAATGATAGTTGGTCTTTTTAGACTATTGGTTCCTTATGTTGGAGATTGGGTGTTCTTTCTGTGTGTTCTGTCATCAGTAATGATACATAGACTGGCGTTGATTTACTGTCTGGTATAGTGCCAGGCTGTATGTTCCTAGCTCCTTGCCCCAGAAAGAGTCCAAGATTTGTAATCAGAAGACTTGAGTTTGTACTTTGGCTCTGGGAAGGTCATCTAGCCTTCTGGAATTGCTCTTTTTCTGATCGATACACTAGAAATGGTCATAGCACTTACTGATGTTTATATAAATAATATCTGAAACAAAACTGTGCCTTGTAAAATGTAAGTACATGTTACACTTGTAAAGAACAGACATGAAAGTAAGTCAGATGTCTCTGAAAGTTACATTCTATGGAGAATGCTTGGTTTGTGCTGTATATTTCTAGGTCTAGCACTTTATAAGAGTACTGAGGGGCTGGGGGTTTAGTTCAGTGGTTCTGGCGCCTGCCTTGCAAGTGCAAGGGCCCAAGTTTGATCCCTGGCAACAACATACAACAATGTTGGGCATGGAGACTCACAGCCACTGGCAATTAGAACCACATACCACAGTGCCAGGCATGGTGGCTCACACCTATAATCCCAGCACTTGGGAGGCAGAGACAGGAGGATTGCTCTGAGTTCAAGACTGAGCTCAGGGCCAGCCTGAACTGCAAAAGCGAGACTTTCTGTTAAAATAAAACAGCAAACCACCCCCCCCAAAAAAAAACAAAACAAAACCAAAAACAGTACCCAGGACGCAGCTGGTTTTGAATAGATTTGTTAAACAATTGGATGAATGACATCTTGGTTTTTATTGGAGAATCTCAGAGCCTCTGCCTCTAAGACTTAATGTGCTTCTGCTTTTCCCCAATTCCTCTTTTCATCTACCAGTGCTCTGCGTTTTTGAACCCACCACAGTGACATTCCATAGAGAGGCTCAGGCTGGGACACAGGGCGATGGCCTCTGCTTTGAGAAATCTACAGAGCAAGCAGGTGATGAAAGTCATGTAGACAGTTGCCTGTCTACATGTAGGTCATCTGAGAAAGACAGTAATGTCGCAGGTCCTGAAGAATTTGACAGTACTGAGGATGCAGTAAGTGATGTCAGCTTGGCATTTGATGAGAGGGCAACACACGGTGGCTGGTACCAGATAAGAGAGTGTCAGCTGGTCCTAGGAGCTGTGCTTGGGAAGGGGGAAGTGGCTAGTATTTTCATGAGTAAATACTGCAGAAATGTTTTCTTCCATTAGAGAATGTATCCATTCTCATCAGAATGGCTGATAAAGAAATGAGCGAAGGATAGAACATAATTATCTCATCTGTCAAGACAGCATCTCGAGGTTCCTGAGTAGGTCAGAGCCAAGAGACTAGCACTGCAGGCAGTGACTTCAGAAGGTACTTTCAAGGTTGGCGCTGGCAGGCCAGGTTCTTAGTGACTCAGCTCTGCATTAGGAGGATGGGGAGCCAATATAAAGATGCAGGCCTTAGGGGTGCAATGGCACTTTTCTAGGCAGCTGAGGGCTTGGGAAATACTCAGGTGCTTTGGGAAAGAGATTCCTGGTACCCAGGGTACCAATAAACTGAGATGTGTGCTTATTCATAAAATGGAAGGAAGTTATTGCTGGTATAGGTGTCCAAGTAAAGGGCTGGAGGAGGTGGCAGGACACAGCAGTGGATATTTACTAATTTTTGCATCTTAAGGAACCATTCTTATTTTGGGGAACAGCCTATAGCATTGGTTTGGGGAGCCATCCTATCTCATGTGTACTGTATGAGTTTTGGGTAGGGCTCACCCTACCCTGGTTAGCCAGGCAGTTGGTGGAGTCCATTCTGCTGCTGTAGAGATTGGTTCACGATGGCACCTGAGCCAGTCTCTGCCAGTGAACATTGAGTCTAACACTTTTTTGGGAAGAGCATCTCTATTCTAGTTCCCTGGGTTAGTTGAGAGTATTGATATGGGGATTAGAGCTGCTGACAACCATCTTCTCAATGTATGAAGAAATTTCATGTGTGTTTGGAGCTTATTTTGCAAAGAAGTATCAACTTTATTGTTGATAAATACTTGGGTGGACCAAGAGTTTTTGTTGACTCTGCCTCAAATTTGATAGACTTTCTATCCAGATATAGTTGTGGCCAGACAAATCTCTTAGGGCAGAGAAGAGCTGAATACTAGAGCTATGCAAATGAGCAGATCTCAGAAGTGGAGGAAGAGAGGGTGGGGCGAGCTGCTCTCAAACTAACCAATTAGATTCCACAAGGAGTAGGGAGGGAAGACAGAGGTCTGCAGCTCCACTCCCCTAATGGGGCTCCTGCCATTGCTCACCTGGAACTTTGGGTAGGAGGTTTACCAGCATCCTATCCAGGGAGAGAGAAGGTAGCTCGAAATTTCCTGTAAGGACTCCTTATGTCTGTCAAATTCTGCTATTTTTTTTTTTTCTAGTACCAGGAGTTGAATTCGGGTCTTTGTGCTTGCACAGTAGGCGCAGTACCACTGGGCTAAATTCCTGGCCCAAATTCTGCTAACTTTTATGCCTAACCTTGGTTGGGGTACAGGCTGCTTCCAGTTTGAGTATGGCAGCACTATAATCTGCAGTTAGAGGGAGGGACCATGCTGTAGAGATGCAGGACATGGTGGGGTATTTGGGATAAAGGAAGTCCGTTTCTGACCAGTGGGTGTGGGTCAGAGTAGAGTAAGGGACCAAGGGGTGTGGTTACCACTGTCCATAACTACCCCTTTGAACTTGGCAGTCATCATTTATCTCAGGTCTGCACTGTATGGATGGATCTTGAGTTCCAGGGAGGTGATATATTTCTTCAGCATCCCCTCTTCACCCCAAACTTGGTTTTGACTTGAGATATTGTCCCATGTCATGTTCATGGCACTTTATTCTCTGTGATTTTTCTGCTCTTTGCTTGAGGGAAAGCACCATGTTGGGTGGAAAGTAGAAGCCAACGTGTCCGTGTAGCAGCCTTTGCCAGTGGCCTCTTTTCTGTGATCCTTGGGTCTAAGCAGTATCCGAGGTGGGTGTGGAAAACAGACAAGAAGGAAGAAGGCCATAGAGCTTCCACCCTTTTCTCATTCATTTAGTCAGTCAATTTAACACACACTTGGCATTCATATTCCCAAACGGGTATGGAGACCCAAAGGAAGTGGCGGATGCTAGGTTTGCCTCAGGAAATGACTTCAGGTTGTCAGCAATTGAACAACTTCCGGTTTTAAGGATCAGTCTCTTCCTAGCCTAGTGGAGGAAAGTATGGCCATCTAGGAGTGACAGGAGTATCTGTGTTTTCAGGAACAGTCTCTGAAACCTGGTATCATGGTTACTTTCCTTGTGGCTGGGACAAATAACTTAAAGGAGGAGGTTTGTTTTGGTTCATGTTTTGGAAGTTTCAGTCTCTGTATGGTCAGCGGCATAAGGGAAGGACCTGTCTTAGAGGGCAGCTGCTTACATCATGACAGAGAGTGAAAGGCAGAGCCGGGAAGGGAGATACACTCTTCTAGATCATGTTCCCAAATGACTCCTTCCTTCTGGCCATGGCCCCCCATGCTAACACCAAGCTGCCGTAATCCAATCACCTGCTGAAACAAGCTCCTTCTCTGAGCAGGTGAGGCCTGGGGTGGGGGTCATCTAGATATAAACTATAATACCTGGGCCCGGTCCTGGACAAACCTAGTATTTCTTTATCATTCTCTATTATTCATCTATTATTTTAGCCAGCTCCTGTGCTAGGTACTGAGTAAGACTCCAGGGATAGGAAAGGAAACAAGGCCTGGCCTGCGCTCTCAAGCTGTTTGCAGTCTGCACTGGGGGTGGGAAGCAGGCGTGAAATCACCAGCCACAGAAGGGTGGATGGATTTGTCTTTATTACAGCTCTGGCTCCTTATCTGGAATTGCTGTTGTTGACCCCTGACACCAGCTAACTACTAGCCCAGAGAGCCAAGGAGCCCTAGGGGGTGGGTGTGGTTGGGGTGCGTGCTGGGAAGGTCTCTGGCACAGGCAGAGCTAATTGTATTACGGTTCTGTCCACCCAGTGTAGGAACTTTCCGTGAGTTTTCACACTGTGTCCCCAGACCCTCTTTTGCAGCTTTTGTTTGTCATTACTGGGACATTTGCCGGCACAGAGGAGGAGGGAAATTGAATCCTTGCTATCTTGGTGACCGGCTTTCTCAGAGCTTGTGATAATTTCTGCAGGAGCATGAGTTGCATTTAATGTGCTCTGGCTGGGCCATCTGAGGATTAGTTCCCTGAGATGAGACAGCCAGTCTGCGATGGGGTTCTGCACCTCTTTTATACAAAGCTTTCCGTACGCTCGAAACTTTCTGAGGATCACACATCCGTGAAGTTCACAGCAGTGGCCCTGACCCCAAAGCCTCCCAAGTTCTAGGGTTGTTCGGAGGGGATGCTTGGGCCTTGGTGTGGTCTGGGAGAGAGATGGCGAGGCCCACAGATGTTAGAGGGATCCTGGAGGAAGTGCTGTATGCATATTGCCTGTATTATTTTTAAGAGTGTGAAATACTTAAGACCTAAGAGAAGGTATGAAAACAACTCACTGATCACCTTTTCACTCACTGCCCAATTTCAGAAATAATACCTTCCCTACGTAGTTGTAACCTGAGGGTACTTTTCTGACTTCAGTCTTCTTTTTATATGAATAGAACAAGTACTGTCTTGAATTCGTTATCCCTGTCACACATTTCTCTCCAAACAGTTGTTCAGGTTTTCGTATGATCTTTCTCATTCTGTTACCTCTTATTGTTTCATTTACTTGATTTTGTTTCAAGCAAACTATCCGCCCAATTGCAGGTATGGCAGTTGACTTTCTGTCCTTCTAATGCATACACGACTGAGTGTTCGGGGTGTTGCCTCCTGAGCATGTTTGTGTGGCAGCACTGGGCAGGGTCACACTGGGAGAAACAAGGCTGCGTCACCCAGAGTGGATGATCAGCCAGACTGTGCCGTGCACCCAGCATTCCCTCCACCTTCCCCCGGTGGGTTTGGCCACTCTCTCTCCAGCTCTTTTCTTCCCCCATTTCACCCTGATTGTCTCCTGGGGCTGCTTCCGGCTCAGACATGCGCAGTGGGATGGGGTTGCTTCTGCTGCTCCCTGGGCGTGATCCCTTTCCAGAGGCCAAGGTCTCTGGAGGTGGGGCTGCTGCTGTGATTGGGCAGCTCTTTGCCGTCACTTCACTGGTTCCTTGTGTGTGTGTGTGTGTGTATGTCGGGGCTCCCTTTCCAGCGTGTGCTGCCTGGACACACAGGGCTGCTCTCCACCTGTCTCTGCCGTATGTATCTGCCAAGTGGCAGAATGCTTTGCCCTCCAGGATCTGTGTCCAGTGTTTAGCCTGCCCTTGATGCTAGCCACTCAGTGGGGCAGCAGCTGGAGAAACTCCAGCTTCTGCCCATTCTCTTCTGCCTTAGACTTTATTGCAGACTATGTCTGGGCCTCTCTGATGTTAATCACAGGAGGTTACATTTACTGACAGTAATGGGATAGATACTGTGCTGAGGATTCTATTATCTCACTTAACTCTCACAACCACCGTACAAGATAGATATCATTGTTATCATCCCATTTTACAGATGAGGAAAATGAGGCTCAGACTGCAAGTGACTTTTTCTAGGGCCCAGAGCATTAATTTCCACAAATTACCTTAAACATCTTGGCTTAAGACAGTAGAAATATATTCTCTTACAGTTCTGGAGGCCAGAATTCTTAAATCAAAGTACAAACAGAGTCATACTGTTTCTGGGGGATCAAGGAAAGAATCCTTTGCCTCTTCTTCCAGCTCAAGATGTTTCTTGTGACTGCATCGCTACAACTGTTGCTTCTGGTCTTTTCTTCTCTTCCTTATAAGAACATTTGTCATGGATTTAGGGCATTCCTGGATAATTCAGGATGATCTTACCTAAAAATTCATACTTATATCTGCAAAAACTTTTATTTTTACAGCTGGATCTGATAAGTACACTCTGGGAGGCTGAGACAGGAAGAGTGCAAGTTTGAACTCAGCCCAGGCAGTTTAGCAAGACCTTGTCTCAAAGTAAAAAGTCAAAAAAGGGTTGGGAATGTAGCTCAGTGTGAAGAGCCTGGGTTCAGTTTCTGCTACTACAAACAAACAGACAAATAAACCAATCCACTTATTTTTCCAAGTAAGGAAACTTATCACCGTCACATGTTTGAGGGGTTAGAATATGGGCATTTCTTTTTTCAGGACATCATTAAACCATCACAAGAGTTGGATTTAATGGCAAATGGTGTGGCTCCTGCTATACCTGTGACCTTTGTGCTTCCCAGCTCTTCTGGGCCAGGTGAGCATTCAGGGACCTTCCAGGCCAGCAGTCGACACAGGCTGAATTTCCTCACTGCATCAGGAGTTTTGGCCATTTGGAAGCCTTGAGAAACCCGTGTTTCCTGTACTTTTCTGCATCTTCTCAGTTCCTATGTTTGTCCTGAAATCCTTGGGCTGTTCATCTTGTATGGAGGCAGGTTTCTAAATCTGAGATGCTGTGTAGCAAGTTCAGGATCAGCCTGGATTGCTGACAAGGAGACCCTGTCTCAAGAAAACCCCAAACAAAAGCAAAACAAATTCCCAGAAAAAAACAAAAGAAAATATCTCATACCTTTGGGTGCTCAGGAGGTCTGGCTGCAGGGATCGTGAAAACGGACTCATATGGGCTCTGATGAGATGTATTTCTCTTGCATCAGCGGCCACGTCTCCAAAATGGGAATGTTATTTGGGCGGGGGAGAGGGAAGGCCGTGACACGTTAATGAAGTGAAGGGACAGCGCGCTGCTGCTGTCAGGGTGGTCGCGATGCTCACTCACGGCAGCAGTAATCTAATAGCCTGTTCTTGATTTCCTGCTTCTCACTGTCTTGGCCCCAAGCAGCTATTTTCTACCCAATTAAAATCTACTCAGCACTCTCTCTGTCTCTGAATAAAACTATGCTCAAAGCTCTTGCCTGTTACAGCAAGACTTCTAAATAGATTTTTCCTCGCAGAACCATGAGACGTATGTCCAATTAGCAGAATAATTTCACTTAAATATACAAATAAACTGTTGACAGATAATTGAAAGACATTTGTGAGGCTAATTGAAGGCAAGTTGGTCCAGGAACTGGGGTACTGTCTCCTCTCCCATCCCAGATCGGTCTGTAGGCCTCGCTTACTTTCTGCTTTTTTGCTTATAGAATAGATCTGTATGATGAAGAGGGAGATCTCCATGCTGTGCTGGTCACAACACAGAATATCCAAGCTGCTATTCATTCAGCCACTTCAAAGCAACTATTGAACACCCACTACGTGCCAGCCACACCTACTATGGGTTAGGGATATGGGGGCTGTTCTTGAATAGATACATGATAAGTAATAATTGATGGAACTCATAAGGGAATCTCCTCTAGAAGGGCAGGGCCTCAGGTTTGTTTTGCTTTCTGTGATGTGTGTGCATTTGGAAACAGTCATGACACACAGTGGGCTCAGTACACACTCTGCAGAGAATTGGTGAGGGAAGTAATAGGATAATGTTAGCTCTGCTAAGTGCCCTGAAGGGGACAAAATTAGAGGGCTCCTGGACATGGGTCTTTTCCATTGACTCTGAAGAGTAATTCAAGAACTGGCAGGTGGAAACGGGGGTTGACTGCTAGAAGAGGAGGCAGGGCTGACTGGGTAGGTTACAGGGCCTAAAGCAAGATAGACTGTGGCTCTGGCTGGAGGTAGGAAATTCAGCCTCCCTTCCTGGGGGCTTCTGTCTAAACCTATGGAAGATGGGCCTTCTCTAGAGATTACAGTCTAAATGCTGGGCTGGGCTCAGTCTGGACTGGGAGAGGCAGGTGGTGACAGGCCAAGATGCCTTTAGAATCTGTACTAATTCTAGCGTGACTGGTGTGGCAAGACACAAGACTGTGCCTCGCCTCCTGCAGGAGGGAAGAGCAGTGGCAGAATATAGGGGTCTCTTACCGATGTGCCCTGGCTGCCACTCTAGGCAGGGAGCTGCTACGACTTAGGGTTAGGGTAGGAAAGCAGGGGGAACTGGGAGACCAGGAATGGCAGTCAAGAACCATGCAGAGGAGATGGGGCTGTATGTAAAGCTGAACCCCCAGAGCGTGTCCACTATCTCATCAGATTTCACTTATAAAACACGAATTCAGAAGTAAAGTTAAAGAGCTGGCGGTGTATCTCAGTGGTGGAGCACTTGCCTAGCAGGCATGAGGCCTTGGGTTCAGTCCTCATTACTGAAGAAAAAAACCCCCAAAAGGCAGCTACTATATGCGTTGCCTCTAGGTACTGTAACAAATTAGTAAAAATATAGTGGTTTAAAGCCAGTATTTATTATGATACCGTTCTGGAGGAGATTCTCACTGGGGTACTGTGAAGCTCTCATCAGGACTGAGTTTTTCTTGGAGGCTTGGGGGGAGAACTCATCTCCTTGTTTTATTTTTATGTTTTTGAAGCTGCAATATTGGCCCAGTTCTCGTGTGTCTTCTCTCTGGCTCTCTTCGGCCTCTGTCCTCTGCTTATAAAAGCTATGGTGATTTTGAGGCACTAGCTGGGTAAGCCAGGATAATCTGGCTACTTCAGAGTCAATTTATTATTAGTAATCTTGATTTCTTCTGCAAACTTATTGTCTTTTTGTCATGTGAAGCAACATGTCCATGGGTTCCAAGGATCAGGACATGGACATCTTTGGAGGACGGAGGCATAATTCTGTTTTTGCAGAGTGACTTTAGCGCATTAACTCATAAGCTCAAGGATCTTCTGAGTAAAGGATAAGGTGTGTCTTACTCAGCTATGACCAAGTATCTGATATACACAACTTAAAAGGAGAGGTTTATTTGGCTCAGGGTTTTAGAGGCTTCCGTCATGGTGGGCTGACGCCAGTGTACAAACATGACGGTAAGAGGATACGGTGGGGGGAAGCTGCTTACCTCATGGAAGCCAGGAAATGCAGAATAGTGGAAGAGGCAGAGAGAAAAGGGCTGGGGGAGGCCATGACTCTAGGATCTGGTCCCTCTCACCAGTCTTTACCTTCTATTTCTGTTACCTTCCAATGCTGCAAAATATGATCTCATCAGTAGATTAAACTACTGAGGAAGTTAGTGCCCTCACCATCCAGTTGCTTTCGTGGGCATCTCTTAATCCAGTCAAGTTGAAAGTCAAGATTAACCTGCCTGCCCAGAAAGCCAGCCCTGGCAAGAGGGAACCATAAGCCTAACAGCTGGGAGGTGGAAATGAGCTTCGCTTGTTCAAAGTCCCGAATAGAGGCCATTGTGGGAGTAGAGTGGACAGTAGGGTACATAGCATGAAGGAGAGGAGAGAGGCTGACACAGGTTGAGCACATAGGGTCTCTGGGGCCACAGTGATGGGTTGGGAATAGCAGGCTGGAATTTGCTTTTGTATCCAAAGGGAAATAAATCTCCATATGAAGAATTCCAAATATCATTATAAAGCACAGAGAATAGTACGATGAACCTCAAATCTGGCACCTAGACCTAAAATATTTTGCCATAGTTCTTTCAATCATTTGTTTATTTATTGATGAAGAAATTTAAATCATAACTTTTCACCTCTAATTTTAGTATGCACCTATGCAAACTAACATTTTTCTAGGTAATCACAGTGTCATGACTACAGGCAGGGAAATTCACAATTCCTGAGCATTGTGCCTAGCCCAACTCTCATTCCAAGGAGTGAAGACTCCTTACCTGTATTTTCAGGGTTTTGTTTTCTGTTCCTTCCACAGGCCCCAAGAGCTCAAGGCTGTGAGGAAATATGAACAAAAAACAAAACAAAATTTCTGTTCCATATCCACACCTGTCCCCTGAACAAGAAAGGTGGGGAAGCAAAAGAAAGGCAGCTAGGCAGGGTGGCTGGGGGTATTATACTACTCACGGCCTAACATTTGTTTTTCTTGTCTGTAATTGCCAATGCAGAAATGCCCTCACTCTTCCAGCCGCAGAACAACTGTTAGAACAAATTAATTATGCATCTTCTCAGTGTGTGTGATTAAGGGGCAGATGGAAGGAAGGGTTCTCTTCAGCTTTTCTGGCAATGAGGTCCCCAAATGGATGCTTTCCAGACCAAAGAGAGCATGTCCTGGGCTCTGTGGCATCTGGGTCTGTCTTTGTGGTGACTGGGTTACTCACTGGCTGGCCAAATCACAAGTTGCTAGTAATAATATTATTAATCCTTTAAATCTGCAGCTCATTTGCTGTTTGGTGAGGGTTTGCATAGTCACATTAGTTCATTTGTTGGGATTTCAGGGAGCCTGGAACAACTTTCTTTGCCTAATTCCTCCCTAAATCAATGTTGATGCTTGTAATTCCACCATTAGAGAGTAATTCCTTTGGCCTACAACTCTGTTCCCTATTAAAATGCAAGTATCCTTAGAAGCTGTTTAGCATATTCATTAAGCTTTCACAGCCACTAGCAACTGGCCTCCCCAAATACCCATGCTTGCAGCTTTCCTGGTGGACTCCTCTGAAACAGAACCTATAGTTAGAACCTGTCCCCTTCCATGGAACTTGGCTCCAGGTTAGTTGCCATGTTTGGAAAGAGATAGGTAAAGAAATACCTGATGAAGTTCAGTGACATCAGCTCCTGTGTTTCTACTATCAGGGAGTATTTTCCCCTTGTTCAGAAGCTTTTGGAATCACAGGGCTTGATGTGAAGCAATCTGTGTCCCTGCATCTTATCCTGTCAGTGGCTTTTGCCTTAGATTCCCCCCTCTACTAGGATTTCTGAAGGAGGCAGCTGGGAAGAATGGTCTCGTCTAATCCTCATGAGATGTGATCCAGGCCCGGATTGGCCTTGGACTAATGTGAGCCTCACAGTGACAGAGGAGAAAGTGTGTGATGCCCAATGTTGATCTTGAAGAAGGGAGACTGAGCTATAGTGCAGATAGTCTACTTGGACTGTGGGCTCAAATAAAGAAAAAGAAATGTCTTTAGAATGCCAGCAACAGAGTTGTAAGTTTTTAGAGTCAGAAGACAGCGACAGTCTAGGTTAGAGAAAGCAGAGGCAATTCATCTGCCAATTCCAGTTGATGAGTAGTAGTTTTCTAAGTGTAGGATGGATATCAGGGAGTCTTGACCTGGTTTCAGTGAATGCACTCTGTGGTTGATTAGTAATGTCTGCCTGTGTTGTGGGTTTGGTAATAAAGGAGAGGTGTGCATGCCATGGACTTGCTAGTTACAGAGAAGCCAGTTGAGATCCAGAACATTGAAATGGTTTGTTTAGGACTGGGAAAGGAGGGGCATAAATTGGTAGAATCGGCCTAGAATCCAGGTCCTTTGAAGCTTGGGTCAAAATTCCTGAAGTACTTCATGGTTTTTTGGATGTGGGTGTATGCTGGGGACCAAACCCAAGGCCTTGCACATTGTAAGCATGCACTATTCTTGGGCCTCTGCAACCCTTACTGCTAAGTATGTAGATATTCTGAGAAATGTTTCAATGCAGAGAGCATTGTGGCTTTGGGGTGTGGCAGGTTCCAATCCAAGCTCTCATTAGTTGTGTGCTCCCAGCTGTTATTTAACCCGTGTGTGTGTGTGTGTGTGTGTGTGTGTGTGTGTGTGTGTGTGCGTGTGTGTGTGTGTATGTGTGGTATGAAGATTAAAACTGAGGCCTTCACACTAGGCAACATCTCCAGCCTCTATTCCCATTTAAAATTTTTATATTTTGAGATAAGAGTCTTGTTAAATTGCCCAGGATGGGCTCAGATTTGCAGTCTTCCTTTCTCAGCTTCCCAGACAGCTAGGGTTACAAGTGTAAGCTACTATGCCTGGGTCTAACCTTTCTGAGATAGAGCTTTAACTGTGAAATACAAATGATAACTGTATCTATTATATATGATGGTTATAGAATTAAATTAGATAGCACTTTTATAAAGTGTCAAGACTACCCTATAGTAGTCCCCTTTTCCCTATGGGAAAATGGGAAATATGTTCCAAGACCCCCTAGTTGATGCCTGAAACCAAGGATAATACTGAACCCTATTGATAAGAAGTTTTTTCTTGGGCCAGAGATTTAGCTCAGTGGTTCCGGTGCCTGTCTTGCAAGTGCAAGGGCGTGGGTTCAATCCCCGGTAACCATATACCATACTGAGCGTGGAGACTCACACCCAGCAGCAACCAGTACCACATACCACAGTGCCGGGCGTGGTGGCTCACGCCTGTAATCCCAGCACTCGGGAGGCAGAGGCAGGAGGATTGCTGTGATGTGAGTTTGCGGCTGAGCTCTGGGCCATCCTGAACCACAAAGCGAGACCCTGTCTCAAAACAAAAAAAAAAAAAAGAAATTTTTTCTTGTACAAACATATTTATGATAAAGTCGTTTATTAATTAATAAAACATTAAAGGTAGCTAATAATAAAATAGAACAATTCTCACAATATACAAGGAGACTGAGTGCTCAGAAGTAAAGTACTTGCCTAAACTGTACAAGGCCCTGGGCTCGAGCCTCAGCCCTACAAAATAACCATGCCGAAACAAAACAGAAAACCTCCCAAAACTATAATGCGATAAAAGTTGAATGAATGTGGTCTTTCTTCCTCCATGAAAAAGTCTTTTTGTGCCATAGATGTTAGCAACCTCATCATAATTATTTCCTTACTAAGTTGAGAACACATTAAGGGTTTCCCTTTGGCATATCTTGAGTTAGCAGCATTACTACTCTTGCATTTCAGGGCCATTATTCAGGAAACCAACGACACCTGAACACCAGGGTCGAGACACTGTGATAGTTGATCTAATGACCAGTGAAGTTACTACTAGGTGACTAATGGCTGAGTAGTTTGTACAGAAAGGGTAGACCAGGCAAGCCTGGTTCATACCCTGGGCAGAGTGGAGAAGGACAGTGCAAGTCTTCTCATGCCAATCAGATTGTTATGTAATTTGAAACTTATGTGCTGTTTTTTTCTGTAACTTTCTATTCAGTGTTTTTAGATTGGAGCTGACTGTAGGTAACTGAGATTGCAGAAAGCAAAACTGCACTGAGGAATACCACTGTTCTTACTCAGCTAGTTAAAATGTTAGAATTGGTAGATAATTAATTATTTTAAGAAGATACCTGGCAGGAGAATAGCTGGGTCAAATGGGACCTCTAATCCCAGCTTTTTGAGGAATCACTACACTGATTTTCATGGTGGTGCCACCAGTCTACATTCCTACCAAGAGTGAAGAAGTGTTCCTTTTCTCCACAGCCCCTTCAGCATCTCTTGGTGCTTTTCCGTAATTCATAAGAAATGTTTGACAGTGTGGAGGGCAGCTGAGTCTAGTAGAAAGAGGGAGTGTTTCGGTATTACTGGACAGTGGTTTTGGTATTAAAGGATAGTGTGTCAAAGCTTTGATCTTCTTTTTGCTGGCTGGTTAACCTTGATAAGACCCTGAACTTTTTGAGCTGCAGGCCCTGCCTATGCTATTAAGAGAATGGTAGCACCCATCTCAGGGGTGCTTGCCGGGGTCAGGGGAGAAGGTGTGCGCGAAAGATTGAATGCATTGTAAAGGACTGTGCAGACACTATGAGGACCATTACTATAAACCAGATGAAATATTG
>PVIR01019588.1:0-31747 GCA_004026965.1 Petromus typicus
TTTTTTTTGAGACAGGGTCTTGCTTTGTAGTTCAGGCTGGCCCTGAGCTCAGCTTCAAACTCACATCACAGCAATCCTCCTGCCTCTGCCTCCCGAGTGCTGGGATTACAGGTGTGAGCCACCAGGTCCGGCACTGTGGTATGTGGTACTGGTTGCTGCTGGGCGTGAGTCTCCACACCCAGTATTGTATGTGGTTACTGAGGAATTGAACCCGGGTCCTTGCACTTGCAAGACAGGCGCCGGAACCACTGAGGTAACTCCCAGGCCCGACAACCTCTTCTTCTGGGCATCCCCTATCTTTTAGAATTCCTCCTATTAGATTAAAATAATAAAACATTTAGTATAGCAAAAATACAGATTTCTCATGACAAAAAAAGATAGCGAGAATATTACATTTTTCTAAAGCCTGTTTCCTATTAAGCCAGACTTGATTGGTTTTAGACCCAAGAGACATAGGCCAGTGCTTATTTCCATGATTTCCTTAAAGTTATATTCCCTCAGAATCTTTCCTTTTAGTATTTTTTCTAGGAAAAGTAACCGAAGGAACACATTTTCAACCTTGATGTTATCTCCTAAGAGGTTAGAGGAATCAGTTAACTTTTTCTTGCATTTGGACTGTCAGTTTCAATATTCTCCCTGATATTACTTTATTTTTTTAATCACAGTCTCAGCAATAGCAAATTTTTATTCATACACGTGATGGCTGTGATTTTCTAGATAGAGTCTTGTGCTTTGGAACTTGAATTGCAATGCAATTATCTTTCCTTTTTTACCCTTGCTTTCCAGGGAGATAACCCTACAAATTTTGATTTTCTTGACATAGTGTGGTCTTCTTTGAATTGCAAATTTCCCTTTCCTTTATATTTTTAGACTGAAATTTTTACATTGCAAAATGCACTCGTATATTTATACTCACATGCTCATATGCATTTAAACATATATGTTTATTAATTCAAATATAAAAGATGCATAATAATTCCCTGCTCAGCATTACCTTGAAGACTTGTCTTATTTTAATATTTCATGTACATGGAAACAAAAAGAAACACCTCTTCAGTTCTTTGAAAATGGATCAGTTAATGTACCATATCAATCAATGACATTTTCACAATTCAAATGAGTCCATCCTGTCCCTTAGGATTAAGAAAAAACTTGAATATTATCCAGTATCTTAGACTAATTTCAAATTTGAAGAGAAGATAGTGGAATACTGACTTTGATATTGAATACTTAGCTATTATAATTCAAATTATTAAATTTAGAATATTGAAGAGAGGAGGACTCCTGGAAACCTCATGTAATCCTCTAATGGTTTTTAAGAATCTGATAAGAGGAATGATTTATTATTTATTTTCTGTAAATATGTAATGGTTACACACACACACGCACACACACACACACTTGTACAGTTTGGTAAAAATTTTGATAGTTTCTATGTGCTTTTACCTCTAATTTAGGACACACAAATAACATTAGTACCTACAGAATGAAGTTAGATTGGAAAAGACTTTGACATATCTGAATCCATCATACCTACTATAGGCTCTAACAAAATCTATGTAATGAATGAAGAGGTATTTGATAAGTGAATTAGTAACTTTTTATTTCTACATAAAACAGTAATTATTTCTTCTGCTTTTTAATCTCATAGTTATATTTAGAATTAAGTTGAAATTTTTTTCTATAAATTTGACCTTTTATAAATTCATCATCTAAACAAAGATCAAGTATATATTTTAACTGTGGAAATGATTCCATAATTACTACCAATTCATTTAATTTCAATTTTTAAATAAACATATTCTTGAAATACTGTATATATTTCTCCAGAAAGGGAAGGATTCCCAGAACCTTCTGAGGTCAGTGAATAGGACGATGACCATTTCTATTCTGAATATCTCAGTTTGCATTTACCTTTCACACACTTTCAGTCTTGGTGAATTATGGCACAGTCATCTGAGAAAGCTCATCATGGCTTCCTCCCTTTGCAAAAAGTTAATGAAGATCTATCACATGAATTAATAAAGCTCTACAATCATGAAAAAAATGTTTCTTCAACCTACTTGAATTTATAAACTAAGAAGATTTTCCTCAAAAATAGAAAATATTTTGGTGGATAAATACAATATAATAGTTTTCCCTAATAGTCTTAATCCTTTTGATTCATAGACAAATGGACCATCACCTTTCAATTCTAGGACAAGTGCACTCTTAAAACTCTAAAAGTGTTAAAAGAAACAGGGATCTCATCTTATTAAAAAGCTTCTGCACAGCAAAGGAAACCACCAACAGAACATAAAGGCAACCAACAATATGGGAAAAAATCTTTACCAGCTGTTCTTCAGACAAAGGGCTACTATCTAGAATATATAAAGAACTTAAAAGAACTAGCCCCTCCCAAATTTAAAGACCCAGTGTAAAAATGGACATTTGAAATGAACAGACCCTTTTCAGAGGAACAAGTAAAAGCAGCACATAAAGTGTTCAACATTACTAGTCATTTGAGAGATGCAGATGAAAACAACTCTGAGATATTATCTCACTCCTCAAAGAATGGCTGCTATCATGAAATCAACTAACAACAAATACTTGATGAGGCTGTGGGGAGAAAGGAACCTTTCTCCACTGTTGGTGTAAATGTAAACTGATACCACTACGGAGATCAATGTGGAGATTCCTTAAAAACTAGGATTAAAGGTCTCATTTGCTATTCCCCTGCTAAGGATATACATGAAAGAATTAAAAGATTTGTATCACAGTGACATATGTGTACTCATATTTAGAGCAGTTTGTGATAGCTAAACCTTGGAAACAACCCCAATACCCATCAAATGGAGACTGGATAGGATATATGTTTTTTTAAATGGAATACAACTCTGCCATAAAAAATGACAAGTTTGAGTCATTCGAAACTAAAGGATGTACCTTGACATATTCATAAATGAAATAAAATCAGTCACAGATGTGTAAATACTATGTCTTTTCTCTGATATAAGATGCTGAAGATATAAAAAAGTTCTTAAATGTGTGATACAAATTGTGAAATAATAAGAAATTATTCCAAGGGAAAAAGGGTTTAGGAATTAGTGAAGAAGGGAAGGGAAAAATTATGGTTAAAAAGAGAAGCAAAACTTATGTATATAGCTTGTGTAAAGCAGCAAGGGAATGGGAAAAATGAGAATTAAGTCATGTCATGTAGTGGTACAATTCTCAATGTCGACTGAGATCATAAAGTGTATATAAAATGTACCAATAAAGTCAATTAAAAAATGTTACAAGGGAAATCTGGTCTCACTGAGTTGTACCTTTCCTTTGGCCAACAAGGTGACTCACAACAAATAAAATGTGTTTGTGATTATCTTTTGAATATTTTGAATTCTAGAAGTTATGCGCTTATCAAATTTGCATTATTTCTTCAAATATTCTATCTCTCCCCTCATCTTTGTCCTTCTCTCTGTCCTTCCCTCCGGAATCCCACGGAGGCATACTGTGGTGTGTCTGATGATGCTTCACATTTCCCTTAGGTTCTGTTCATTTCCCCTGAACCTTTGCCCTTGTGATCCTTAAATGGGATAATTTCAACTGACCTCCCTTTAAGTTTTCTGATTCTTCCTTCTGCCTGCTTAAATCTGTTATTTAAAAGGCTTGTGGATTTCTCATTTAAGTCATTACAATTTCAGCTTCACAATTTTTATATATCTATCACTTTATTGGTATTCTCAGTTCATACAGAATCTTCTGATTTCCTTAGTTATTTATCCATGAATTCCCTTTACCTCTTTGAATGAATGTATCAAAAACACTTGATGTTTTTAGTCTTTCTTTTTTAGTAAGTATATATTCCTGTAGGAACAATTTCTGAATAAAATAATGCCATGGTTTCTTGTTTTCTCATGTTTGCAGTTGACAATTGGGCTTTTTGAATGTTAGAATATGAAATGTGTGTGTGTGTGTGTGTGTGTGTGTGTGTGTGTGCGTGTGTGTGTGTGTGTTAACAAAATGACTGTATTCAGACTTGGATAATACTGACATATATTTTTTAGGACCAAGAAAGAAAAAAAATGAAATCTCAATGAATCCAGTATGTTTGTGTCTGTTGAAGAGGTAAGGCTCTTACACTGCTTTAAGAAAGTAGCTATTCTATATCATTTTAAGTTTTCCAATAAGTGTATACTTTTTAAGTTTGGCCACCAGTTGGATAAAAATATAGGATCTAAATTTGATAACATTGGCATGAATGCCATGGCTAACAAAGATACTACAAGTAACTGACTTGAGTTTGTAATTGAGTAGCCTTGGCCTGGGGATGTAATGTGGCATTTGCTTATTGTGCAGCGTGAGGCTCTACATTTGATTCCCAGGACCAGGGGAACTAGATGGTGGATACTTTTGGAAGATCTTTGTAGGGTACCCTACAATCTGGAAAGAATGGCTTTTTCATGTCTTCTCTCTGGATAATACAAGGTTAAAAAGTATTTAGACCACAGCAAAAAATATACTACAAATAATAAAATTTAGTTGTACAAAGGAGTGAATGCTACTTTTACAAGGCAGAAGATTGCTGAAGCTATTTTTTGTGCTTAAATATTTTTAATTTTTTCTGATATTGATTAGTTTTCTTTGATAAGTAAAAGTACACAAGAGAAAAAAATCTTTTAGAGAAACTGTTTCTTTTCCTTTCTCAGTGTTTTATTTGTAAAGTGTTAGTCTTTGAAGATGGAAGTAGAAGAACAGTGAACAGGCAGAAGGTGTGCCTAGTGGGTGGGAGCCTTGGGCCATGGGTGACCTGCAGTTCTGCCCTCAGCAAGACGTTCTGTGGGAGTCCAGTGTTCACAATACGGTGAACGCCTCTTTCTTCTCTTAAAGGTCTCAAACAACTTAGGTAGGAGGCTGAGTGTGATAATCTTAATTTTTCTTATCCAGCCATTTTTCTTGATCTTGTTCTCTGGTTCCATAAATTCCAAACTGTTCAATGGATTTATAATAAAATTCTAAGATGAAAGGAAATTTCTTAGTCATTTTTTTCCTGAGATCTTGGCTAGTGTTCATCTTATTAAACAGAAGATATGCTCCAAAACTGTAATTTCAGCTACTAAAATTTCTTTAAAGATCTCCTTGCCAGTGATTCCCTGGTGCAGGTCATCCAGGGGCCCATGTACCCAGTAGCACATTAGAGTATGAAAATTTTTGTTACACTTAGGTTCTTAAAAAAAATTGTACTTGTAATTTTAGCTGAATGTAGACTTTTGAAAATATCTTTAATTTTAAAAATTCCATACTCTTTGACATGTGTGGTATTTGAAGTTTGAATATGACAAGAGAAGGAGAAAGCCATGAGGAGGAAAAATCCAAATTTTGTAGTTTTTGAAGAATGTCCATGTTTTGTGAGCTCTAAGCACTTAGCCAGTTTCAGTTTCCTGAAACTTCATTTGAAGTGTGAGCCTAGAAATTTGGCAGAGGTAAAAGCTTAGGCATTTCCCGTTGTTTTCTGAGTATCTTTCCTGTATAGTGTGGATAGGGTTTTCTAAATTTCTCACTGTATACAAGTGTTTCAGTGCTCAACACATGCTTCCTAACTTTTATCCCAGGTTTTGGTATTCTGTCATGTACCTCAAATCTAATCTTTTGCCCAAGCAGCTAAGAGCTGTTGATTTGCCGTATAATATTTCAAAACATTACTTACTCATTTTTCACTTCACATGAGTTGTGAGTTATGTGAATCAAAGACAACCACGTTGTCTCACTCTTGTCCTCCGTATGCATTTGGCTGCAAGGCTTTGCTTGGTATCAGATACAGTGTTTAGTGTCTGCTTGTCTCTATTTGAGTAATATTACAGCTACTATTGTGCAGAAAAATACTTGCAGTTGTGGAGGCTAGTAAATTTGTGGTAGTATAATTTTTATTGTTTTGTTTCATATACTTACGGTAATTGTTTTATAAAATGGTATAGAAATGTCCATTGACAGTTCATAGAGGGTGATTGAATGATATTTAACCATTTTTCTTTTTTTACTAGTTTTTATGACAATGGATGTGTTCTGTATCATCATTTAAAAGTAGTTAATTAGTCTTTTTGGTATCATTATAAATCATAGATTAAAATGTATATCATAGGGGTGTGTGTGTGTGTGTGTGTGTGTGTGTGTGTGTGTGTGGTACCAGGGATTGAACACAGGACCTTGTGCTAGCTAGGTAAACATTTGGTACCATTGAGCTCCATTCTGCTCCCTTGTAGTTTATAATCCCTTTCAGTTATTATCTTCATCAAAAATCACATTAAACTCTATGTCCCACATTTTTAAGCCACATGTGACAAAACAGGGCACTGGGCAAAACAGCCCAAATTTGTGGCTGCTCACAAAAGCTCACCCTGTATAGGGCTAAGAGGGCCCCTGAAAGATGGACTGTCATCACTTCAAAACAGCAATGGAGTCATCGGCCCCTGAGCCCTGTCCTGCTGACCTACTGGGACCCATACTTCAAGCAGAAGCCTGACAGGGCCCACAGCTCTTGTGGCTCAACCCCACCACCAAATAAGAGCTCAGAGTGAGTCTCTGCTTCAGGATACATCTACCTCATTTCTCCCCTACGTAGGAGCCATTCACCCATCTCTGTCAACATACCCAGCACTTGGAGTTAAGTCTTTATATTGGTAGTGGGAGTTGACGGCCAGCCTCCCTACCTGACAACATCCTTAAGTTGCTCCACCTGCAACCATATGTTCTCTCATTCATTCCTGGTGATTACCTAGGGTCCTGTCCCCTTCCTGGGATGAGATCTCTTTTTAGAGCTTCAGACAACAGGCATCATTCAAAGTCTTCTTTCCCTTTCTACAGTCTACCCTTTCCCTCTTTTCTCTTTCCTCTGGTCTGAAACCTAATCCTTTCCCTCATTTTAGATTCACACATACCCCTGAAAGAGGCCATTCCTTTAAATGAGAGAACTCAATTCTCATGGAATGATATAAATTCTCAGTGTCAACTGTGATCATGATGTGTATGTAAAATGTGCCAATAAAATCAATAATAAAAAAGGAGAGGATTCTAATGCCTTCCCCATTTTAGAACAGTGTTCATGGCTGTCTTCAAACCATCCACGATCCTCTCAGCTGTTCTGCCTTATTCTCTTTAAAACCCAAGAATTTAATAGTAGATCTGATCCCTATTATAGATAGATCTATAGATAAATCTATAGATAGATTTCTTTTTAAAAATTGCTTTAATAGGTACATTTTATATACACATCATGATCACATTCAACATTGAGAATTTGTACCAGTGTATGACACTACTTAATTTTCATTTTTTCCCATTCCCCTGTCCACACCGCCATCATTCACCCCCCGAATACATAAACTTCATTTCCTTTTTTTACCATCACACTTTTTTCACTCCCCTTATCACTATTCTTTTCCACTGGAATATTTTCTGTTTCACAATATCTCTCAGACATTCTAGAACTCATGTACATCTTTAGTTTCTCATACCAGAGAAAATATATGGTATTTACACATTCATGACCTATTTATTTCACTTATGAATATGTCCTCAAGGTATGTCCACTTGAGTATAAATGATTCAAACTTATCATTCTTTAGAGCAGAGTAATACTCCATTTTACTTTTTAAAAAACACATTTTCTTTATCCACTCTTCAGTTGATGGGCATATACACTTTTCAAGATTTGACTATCACGTATTGAACTGCTATAAACATGGGTGTACCTATATTTCTGTGATATGAATCTTTTAATTCTTTTGTGTATATACCTACCAGGGGAATAGCAGGGTCAAACGAAACCTCTCATCATAGATTTTGAGGAATATTCACACTGATCTCTAGAGTGGTTGTACCAGTCTACATTTACACCAACAATGGAGAAGGGCTCTTTTCTCCCCACAGCCTCACAATTTATTTGTTATTGGTTGATTTTATGATAGCAGCCATTTTGTAGAGTCAGGCAGAATTTCAGTGTTGTTTTCATCTGCATCTCTCAAATGACAAGTGATGTTGAGCACTTCTTCATATGCTGCTTTTATTTGTTTCTCTGAAAAGTGTCTGTTCATTCGAGATGCTCATTTTTGAATTGTGTCTTCAAATTTGAGAGGGCCTGATTTTTTTTTAATCTCTTCATGTACTCTAGAAATAGCCCTTTGTCTGAGAATAAGTGGTAATTTTTTTCCCCATATTATTGGTTGTCTTTTCCCTCTGCTGGTGGTTTCTTTTGCTGTGAAGAAGCTTCCTCTTTTTCTTTTCTTTTTTTTTGGCAGGGTCTCACTTTGCTGTTCAGGCTAGCCCTGAGCTCAGCCTCAAACTCACATCACAGCAAACCTCCTGGCTCTGCCTCCCAAGTGCTGGGATTACAGGCATGAACCACCACGGCCGGCACTGTGGTATGTGGTACTGGTTGCTGCTTGGCATGAGTCTCCACGCCCACTATTATATGTGGTTACCGAGGAATTGAACCTGGGTCCTTGCTCTTGCAAGACAGGTGCCAGACCCACTGAGTTAAATCCCCATCCCTGAAGAAGCTTCTTAATAGGTTGAGTTCTCATTTGTTGATTTCTTCTGCTATGCCATGCTATAGAGATTTTGTTCATAAAGTCTTTCCCTAAGCTAATATCTCCAACATTTCCATCTAACACATGTTGTAGCAGGTTTAGTGTTTCTCTTAATTTACTTTAATTTTAGTTTAGTACATGGTGAAGAAATAGGTCTGGCTTTATAGTCTTTCCAGGGTAAAGCCCAGTTTTTCCAGCACCATTTATTAAAGAGGATATCTTTCCTCCATTAAGGACTTCTGGCTCTTTTGTCAAAGATGAGGTGGCCTGATGGATCTGGAGTTGTTTCTGGATCTTCTAATCTACTCCACTGATCCTCAGGTCTTTAACTTTGCCAGTACCATGCAGTTTTTACCATGGTGACTTTGTAGTATAGTTTCAAGTTGCTGATTGTGATACTCCCTGCCCTGTCCTTGTTGCTTAGAATTGCTTTTGCTATTCTAGGTCTCTTGTGGTTCCATATGAATTTTTGGATTGTTTTCTCTGGATCTGTGAAATATATTATTGGGATGTCAAATGGGATTGCATTGAATCTATATAGTATTTGTGAGACTATAGCCATTTTGATGATACTGGTTCTTCCTACCCAGGAGCAAGGGATGTCTTTCCATTTTCTGATATCCTCTCTTCAGTCTCTTTTATCAGAGTGCTATAGTTTATCAAAATGGAGGTTTTTCACTTGCTTTTTAAAATTGATTCTTAAATATTTCAATTTTTTTTTATTCTCTTGTGAAATAAATTGATTCACCAATTTCTCTTTCAATGAGTCTGTTATTTGTCTATAAAAAGACTCTTGATTTTTGAGCATTGACCTTGTATCCAGTTATGATACTAAATTTGTCAGTTAAGTCTAGCAGCCTTTTGGTTGATTTTTTTTTTTTTTTAGGATTTTCTTTATAAAGTAAGTTGTCATCGGAAAATGATTGCAGTTTAAATTCTTCCGTACCTATCTTTATTCCTTTTATTCTTTCTCTTGTCTAATTGCTGAGGCTAGTGTTTCCAACACTATATTACACAGGGGTGGTGGCAGTGGGCATCCGTGTCTTGTTCCTGATCTTAGTGTGAAAAGTTTCAGTTTTTGATCATTTAGTATGAAGCTGGGTGTTGGTTTATTTTAAATAACTCTTATTAAATTGAGATAAAAATCCATCTATTCCAATTTTCTATAGAGTTTTGTTCATTAATGGATGTTGGATTTTGTCAAGCACTTTTTCTGCATCTATTGGGATGATCATATGTTTTTGTTTGAGTCTATTTATGTAGTATATTACATTTATTGGTTTATGTACGTTGAACCATCCTTATATCTCTGGCATGAATGCAACTAGGATGATCTTGGTAATTCTCTGTACTCTATTCGGTACATATTTAAATAAATGTGTATGATCTTGGTAATTCTATGTACTCTATTTGTCACCATCTTATTGAGCATTTTTGTATCAGTGTTCATTAAGGAGATTAGCCTGTAGTTCTCTTTTTTGGTTTGGTTTTTCTCTCCTTTTGAATCAATGTAATGGTTGCTCCCAGACATGAATTTGGGAGTAGTGCTACCCTTTTGATTTCATTAAAGAATTTGAGAAGCAGTGGTATTAACACTTCTTAAAAGTTTTGTAGAATTCTGCCATAAGCCATCAAGATCAGGGCTTTTCTTTGTTGGTAGGTTTTAAAATATATTCTCAAATTTCACAGATTGATATTCAGGTGTTTAACATTTTTTACACCTTCTTCATTTAAATTTGGAAATCCATATGTGCCTACGAATCTGTCCACTTCTTCTGTTTTTGTCTTACTGGAGTACAACTTTTCAAAGAAGGTGTTCATTCTTTTCTGGACTTCCACTGGATCTGTGGTGATTTTTCCCTTCTCTTTCCTAATAGCATGGATCTGTGTCTTTTCCTTCCTTTGTTTGACAAGGTTGGCTAAAAGTCTGTCAAATTTGTTGATCCTGTAAAAAACAAACAAACAAACAAACAAAAAACCAACTTGAACTCATTGATTTTTTAAAAAATCAATCTTTTAGTCTCCATTGCCTTAATTTCTGCTCTGATCTTTATAATTTCTTCCCTAGTACAATCTTTGGGTTTGTCTTGTTCCCCTTTCTCTAGTAGTTTGAAGCTCAGCATCAGATTGTTTATTTGAGCTTGCTTTGTTTTCCTCACATAGGCATTCATTATTATGAATTTTCCCCCATTGAACTGTTTTCATTGTGTTCCACACATTATTGTATATTGTACTGGGGTTAGGCTCTTGGAATGTTTTCTTGCTATTTAGCTTCAATTTCATGGAACTGTGGTCTGACAGTATACCAAGGATAACTTCAATTCCTTTCCATTTATTTAAATGTGTACCATGAACTATCATGTGATCTATTTTGGAGAATGACTCATGAGCAGCTGAGGAAAATGCAAATTTTGGTTTACTGTAATGAAATATTCTATAGGCATCTATTAAGTCCATTTGTTCAAAAATTTGGTTTAGTTAAGTATTTCTGTATTGATTTTCTGTCCAGTCAATCTTTGTGTTTGTGACAGTAGGGTTTTGAAGTCATACTACTATGGTTAAAGTGCTTATCTGGCTTTTTATATCCATTAATATTTGTTTTATATAGTTGGGTGACTAGAGTTTGGTGCATAAATGTGTATGAATGTCATTTATTTCTCCTGGATTATTCCCTGAATGAAAGTGTAGTGTCCTTCTATGTCTCTTTTAATCAATTTTGGTTTGAAATCTTTTTGTCTGAAAATAAGATAGCCACTCCTGCTTTTTTGTAATTTCCTGTCACGTGGAGAATTGTTTTTCATCATTTTAGTTTCAGTCTATGACTTTCTTTTTTAATGAAGTGTGTTTATTATATGCAGAATATTGTAGGGTCTTGCTACTTAATCCATCCTGCCAGTTCGTGAATTTTAATTGGTACATTGAGGCCATTGACATGGTTATGACTGATATGGACTGATTTAGAGCTATCATGATGTTTTTCTGTTCTTCACTCTTTTATTTTTTGTTTTATTCCTCTTTCAGTTCAGTTTCTTATCTTCCTTAATGGGTTCACTCTGCTGGCTTATTCATTTTTTTTCCCAAGATATTCTTTAGAATATTTTGGAGTGTAGGTTTCATAGTTGTAAAGTTTTTCAGGTGTTCTTTGCAATGGAAGTATCTTATTTTCCCATTGATTTTGAAAGATAGTTTTGCAGGATACATCAATCCAGGTTGCAGGTTGTTTTCCTTCATGACTTGAAAGATTTCATTCCAGGAGCTTCTTGCTTTGAGTGTTTGTGTTGAAAAGTCTGCTGTGATCCTGATGGGCTTCCTTTTGTATGTGTTTTTTGTTTTCTCTAACTGCTTTCAGTATTTCATTCTTTTGTTGGATATATGGAACTTTGATAGTTATATACCTACGTGTAAATTTTTTATATCACAATTATATAGAGTCCTGTATGCTTCACTTTTCTGTATGTCCAATTCTTTTCCTTTTCCCATGAAGTTTTCTGCCATTATATAAGTGAATAGTTTTTTAAATGCTTTTTGCACTCAGTGCACTCCAATCAGTCTTACATTACTCTTTTTTTTAAAAATCTTTATTGGTACATTAAACATACACATCATGATTGCACTCCATAGTGGGGATTTGTACCAGTATAAGACACAACTTAATTCTCATTTTTTTCCCATAGCCCTACCCACCCTACCACCCCCCTATATACATAAAATTTGTTTCCTTACTTTTTTGTTACAATCTCAACATTATTCTTTGTATTGTCTAGGAGCTGTTGTATTGATTTCTTATGTCCCTTGCTATTTTCCATAAAATATTCCTTTCCTGTTCTTTGGCTGCAATCCTATCCTATAGGTCTGAAATTCGGTCCTCACATTCATTCATCCTACTTCAGAAACATTTTTGGAGTTTTCAAATCACCTAGAACTCTGTTTGAGACTGTTTAATAAGTTCCATTGCTTTTGTTATCTCAAATTCTATCATATCCCTGAACTGTTCTTTAGCGTTATTAATCATATTTTTCACTACGGACTGAATCGCTAATTTTATCTCAGATATTATTTATGATTTCCATTTTACTAGATCTCCTTTTGTCACTATGTCGGAGTCTTAGTGATTGAGTTTCAGTTTACTCTATTTCTGTTTTCCTTGTGGTGATGATCTTTGTGGCTGTTTATTTGGATTTTTTCCCTTTTTTTTTTTTTTAACTTTGTGTTTGCATATGTTACTGGTTTGATTCCTTGCTTGCTTTCTGGGCAATGTTTCTTGCAAAAATTTTTCTTCCTAATATTTGGAACTGCTAGGATATGTCTACTTCCTTGGTTGTCCTCCTTGGATCTGTAATGGCTCTTAAGCAATCTCAGTTCTGGCACACCATCAGAGAGAACTATTTGAACAGAACAATCACATAATGTTTGTTGATATAATGCAATCAGTATTATCAACATTATCAAACACAGCACAGGAAATGATAAGCATTGGCAATTAGTATCTTGATACCTTTAACCTCATGAGTTATATCTGTGACAATACGCCAAAATTTAGAACTAACCTGAAATATGTTTACAATATATAGGTCCTTAAACATACCAGCACTACCCTTTGGGAATAAAAGGTCTTGGGGATTTGGGGAGGTAGAGAGATAGGACAGGAAAAGATTAAAAATAAAGTTAGAGGATCTGTAGGGATCACACAGCCCTCAAGAACGTTATAGATACTAGAAGACAACAGAGACAAAAGGGATAAATATAAAACAGAACCAAATAAGAACTGCAGGACCACTAGAAACTTTGTATACTCTCTGATAATAGTACAGAAAGAAGAGAAATGAGGGAAGATTGAAACCTTTTAACATCAAGGTACTGATTCTGATTGTAGGACAGGAGAGGATGAGGGAACAAGAGGAGAATGGAGGTACCTAGCAGCAGCAGGCAAATAGGAGAATATTTTCCTTCTTATGTAAAAATAAGAGGAGTTGAGAGGAGCAAAATACCTGAAGTTGGACAGATTCAGCAACAGCAGAGTAGAGAAATGAAAAAAGAAAGGTCCAAGAAAAGAAAGAAAAATAAATAACAACACTAACAACAAAAACAACAAATCAAAGCTAAAAACACTATCAAACTGACACTTCACAGTGTGGATCTGTTGTCTCCTATAGATGGTATGGACAATAGCACACAGACAAAAGTTGATTAGCCACAGGGAGATAGTTGTTATCCCTTGTCTAGATTCTGAGTATACTGCCTGAGCTGAGCTCAGTGAACTCCTGAAGGTTTGAACTCTGCAAGAGTCCAGGATGTTGCAGGTGGGCTTGACACCACCAACTCTCCAATGACTGTAGTTAACAGGTTTCTCTCATTCTTCCAAATGAGTGGTTTTTTGATGTGGTAGACTTGGCAGAGGAACTCACTGAAGGCTTTTGTCTAGGTTTCACTACCACTACTGCACTTACTCGGTGTTCACAGACAAGTAGGTGGTGTCTCTGGAGATCTTCCTTATGCAACAGCCTTGTCCAGTTTGGCCCACAAGTAAATAGAGATTCCAAGGCCTGCTTCTCTCATCCTGGTCACAAACAACTGTGGGCCTGAGTACTGTTTAAAGGCATCTAGGTCCTTCTCAGCTGGGAAGGACTGTAACTCCCACTGAGTGCTACTTGCCTAGTCTGTTTCCACAAGCTTCTGGGTGGTCCCAGCTGCAGACCTGCATGATGTTTAGTGGTGCTGATGTCCCTTTTTGCTGGGATGGACTCAGATTTCTTTCTTTTTTTTATTGAAATCTTTATTGGTACATTACATATACATATCATGATTGCACTCAACAATAAAAATTTGTACCAGTGTATGAAACGACTTATTCTTATTTTTTCCCATAGCCCCACTCACCCTAAAACCCCACCCCTATTGTACATAAACTTTTTTTTTTTAACATTGCCAAATTCCTTTATTATTTTTTTTTCTAAAGAAATGTTAGAAAAATCCAGGTATGTTCCTTGAGAGATTTGCTGGCTCTCTTTCCATTTCCCATTTTTATGCTGGACTAGTCTTTTTATTTTTTATTTTATCCTATTTTCCTCCATTCTGCTCATGTTGGACTCCATTCTCAGATATCACCTTTGCTTCTCTCACGGGCCTACAAAGAAGCACTAACAGTCTGTTTCCTGAGTTTTTGTGGGTCCAGTTACATTATACTGCTCAGATGTCATAGAAGCTCTTTCTACTCATCCAACAACAACTTGGCCAAAGCTTTTACTCTCTGCTTTTCTTTAGTAGACGTTCCATGTCTCAGAAAAATCAGTATTGTGGGATTTTCTAATCTGATCTCAGATCCACTAGATGCCTTACGGTAATTTCTGCTTTCTTCTGTATAGAAATTATAACACGTAAGCACTGTAATTATTAGTATGCAGTTGTTTTCATTCATTATAGTTTGGATTACTGACAATTCCTGGTCATTGGTTCTTAAAATGTTTCACAAAGCCTTTTAATTTGATATTGGTTATCTCTGTTTGGTATACATTTTCTTTAAATTTTTAATCTTTATTGGTACATTACATATATGCATCATGATTGCACTCCATAATGGGGATTTGTACCAGTATAAGACACAACTAAATTCTTAATTTTTTCCCATAGTTCTACCCACCCTATCACCCCCCATACATAAAATTTGTTTCCTTACTTTTTTGTTACAATCTCATCATTTTTCCCCCTTCTCCCTATTTCACATTGAGCATTTTCTATTTCACACTATATAACATACAATTCTTGGATTCATTTACATCTTTATTTTCTCATACCAGAGAAAAGATGCGATATGTACCTATCTGTGCCCTATTTATTTCACTTATGTGGATATCCTCAAGGTATGTGCATTTAAGTAGAAATGATTCAAACTTATCATTTTTTATGGTAGAATAATACTCCATTCTGTAGAAGAATCACAGCTTTTTTAACCAGTCTCCAGTTGATGGACACTTAGGTTGTTTCCAAGGTGTAGCAATCACAAATTGGGCTGCTATAAACATGGATGCACATATGTCACTGTGATAAGAGTCTTTTAATTCTTGTGTGTATATATACCTAGCAGGGCAATGGCCGGGGCAAATGGGACCTCCAATCCTAGCTTTTTGAGGAATCTCCAAACTGATCTCCACAGGGGTTATAGGTGTCTATAGTCTCAACAACAGTGGAGAAGGGTTCCTTCTTTTCCGCAGCCTCACCAACATTTGTTGTTGGCTGATTCTGAAATGGCAGCCATTCTATATGGAGTGAGATGAAATCTCAATGTTGTTTTCATTTACATCTCTCAAATGACTAATGATGTTGAGCATTTCTTCATATGCTTCTTAGCTGCTTTTACTTCTTCCTCTGAAAAATATCTGTTCATTTCAGATGCCCATTTTTGAATTGGGTCATTAAATTTGGGTGGGCTGATTTTTTTGAGCTCTTTATATGTTCTAGATAGTAGCTCTTTATCTGAGGAACAGCTGGTAAAGATTTTTTCCCACATTGTTGGTTGCCTTTTTGCACTGTTGGTGATTTCCTTTGCTGTGCAGAAGCTTGTTAAAAGAATGAGGTTCCATTTGTTGATTTCCTCATCCAATTCCTGTGCTATACAAGTTTTGTTCATGAAGTCTTTCCCTAAGCCAATGTCTTTGAGAGTTTTACCTAACCTGTTTTGCAGTAGGTTTAGAGTGTCTGTTTTAATATTTAGGTCTCTTATGCACTTTGATTTTAGCTTGGTATACGGTGAAAGAATTAGATCTAGTTTTAGTCTTTGGCAAGTTAAAGCCCAGTTTTTCCAGCACCATTTGTTAAAGAGGCTATCTTTCCTCCATTGAGGATTTTTGGCTCCTTTGTCAAAGATGAGGTGGCTCAGTGTATCTGGAGTAGTTTCTGGATCTTCTAGTCTCCTCTATTGATCTTCAGGTCTGTTACTTTGCCAGTACCATGCAGTTTTTATCACGGTGGCTTTATAGTATAGTTTCAGGTTCGGAGTTGTGATACCCCCCACCATGTCCCTGTTGCTTAGAATTGCTTTGGCTATTCTAGGTCTTTTGTGGTTCCAGATGAAAGTTTGAATTCTTTTTTCTAGATCTGTGAAGTATGCTGTTGGGATTTGAATTGGGATTGTGTTGAATGTGTAGAGTAGTTTTGGGAGCATAGCCATTTTGACAATATCGGTTCTTCCTACCCAGGAGCAAGGTATGTCTTTCCATTTTTTGATATCATCTTCTATCTCCTTTTTCAGAGTGCTGTAGTTTTCAGAGTAGAGGTCTTTCACCTCCTTTGTTAGATTGATTCCTAAGTATTTTATTTTTTTGGGTGCTATTGTGAAAGGCACTGACTCTCCAATTTCTATCTCAGTGAGTCTACTGTTTGTGTATACGAAGGCTATTGATTTTTGAACGTTGACCTTGTAACCAGCTATGTGGCTAAAATTGGCAATTAGGTCCAGCAGTTTTTTAATTGAGTGTTTAGGATCCTCTAGATAGAGTATCATGTCGTCAGCAAATAATGACAATTTAACTTCTTCTTTTCCAATCTTTATTCCTTTTATTTCTTTCTCTTGCCTAATTGCTATGGCTAATAGCTCTAACCCTGGCGCAGATTCGGTGACGCATATTCAGTGGCGTATTTGCCATTTCCCAAGTGACCCACTGCTATCCTCAGTCCCTGGGCGCTCTTCTGGCGTGGGCTTGGAGGCCAGTAAGCTCTAACCACGGCGCAGATTCTGTGATGCAGATTTGGTGGTGCATTTGCCGTTTCATGAGCCACCCACTGCTAAACTTAGTCCCTGGGCACTCTTCCAGTATGGGCCTGGAGGCCAGTAAGCTCCAATCACAGCGCAGATTCAGTCTCACAGTCACCTTTTCCCAAGCTGCCTGCTGCTAACCTCATTCCCTGGGCACTCTTCTGGCGTGGGCCACATTTTTTATTTTTTTGAGACAGGGTCTCACTTTGTGGTTCAGGCTGGCCTCAAACTCACATCACAGAAATCCTCCTGCTTCTGCCTCCTAAGTGCTGGCATTACAGGAGTGAGCCACCATGCCTGGCACTGTGGTGTGTGGTACTGGTTGCTGCTGGGCGTGAGTCTCTACGCCCATTATTGTATGTGGTTACTGGGGATTGAACCTGGGTCCTTGTGCTTGCAAGACAGGTGCCGAAACCACTGAGCTAACTCCCCGTCTCTTGGTATACATTTTTATGCATATGCATGTTAAAATTCACAAAATTCCAGAAACTATGCTATAATCTCTTCTACTGCATGTTCAGAATAATACTGAGTCCTCTTCTTTTTGTCAGTTTCATTATTTATGCTCTGATGACATACAGAAATGCACATCCATACAGACACATCCATATATATATGGCCAATGCATATAAAATCATGTAATATTTCCTAAGCAAAAGTATAGAACTATAAGTCAAGCTTATATTGGAAGTGTAAATTTGACATCTAAGAATGAATGTAAAAACAATTCACATTTTAAAAAGCCAGAGATGCCACTGAAACCGTATTCCATTTGAGATGGTTAAAATCAAGAGAAAATTAAAAATTTGAATCATTCCCTATACTGACTGTAGTTCAATCTCTTATCTAAAATTTCAAATTGTTTAGATAATCAAATCTTTTTTTTTTTTTTTGAGAAAATGTCTCACTTTTTTGTAGTTCAGGCTGCCCCTGAGCTCAGCCTTGAACTCACAGCAATCCTTTATCTGCCTCCTGAGTGCTGGGATTACAGGCATGAACCACCATGCCGGGCATTTTGATATGTGGTTACCAGAGATTGAACCCAGGCCCTTGTGCTTATAATGCAGGTGCTCGAAACACTGAGCTATATATATATATATATATATATATATATATATACACACACATATATGTATATATATATGTATACATATATGTATATATATACATACATATATACATATATATGCATATATATATACATACATATATATACATATGTATGTATATATATATATATTCTTTTTGAATATATTCAATCAAACATAAAATTCTATTTTCTAGGGTGTGAATGAATTTCCCTATGAGATATATAAAGAAGTTTGAGCAAAGATTGTGGCTGGGGATTTGAATCCACCATTGTTCCTTAATTTGCATGCTAAGCAAATATGTCCTTAAGTTCTCTCTGAAAAGGTACTTAAATAGACTTGTATCTTTAGTTTAATTTAACTTTACAAAATTATTTTTTCACTTAATCTGTTCTACAGCATTATTCATTGATTTAAGTTTCTTTTAAAATGCACATAAACTGCCCACACTAGTAATTATCCTAATTTTAAAAAACAGAGCCACAATTCAATCATTAGGAAGGGAAGCAAAACCTCAGTCCATTAGCAGTTGTTTATAATAGCACATCTCAATTGATTAAACTGTAGATTTTTTTATAGGTCTTATTTTATAAATTGAGCCTAGTCAAGTAAACATAACATTTGGTAATAGTCTTCATAGCAACTGTCAAAATGAGTTATTGTTTTTCCAGCCCTGCATTCCTTCAGAATTAATAATACCTTTGTGCCCTTTATCACACTTATTATTGATGACATGAAGTTCTCTTATTTAATGAGTAGATGTTTCATTATGTTCCATAGTTTTGTTTTCAGACAGAAAAATTTTCTAATCTGTTTCTCTTTTCCTCTTGATTGAAGGACTGTAAATACGCAATTAGCAGTTGAAGTAGAACTAAAAAGATGGAAATATCAGCTGTCAAGAATTCCATTGAAAAACACAGGATGCTTTAAGCTCAGAACAACGTGACAAAAGAGAAAAGCGTCCCTGCCAATGTGGCTGAAAGTTATGAAATGTTTAAACATTTGATTTATTTTTTCTTTTTGAAATAATTGTAATCATTGCAATCTATAAAACAGACATTAATGAAAAGACACTTTTTTTCTTACAATGGTAAGGTTAAACTCTCATACATATTCAGCTTTTGATTTCTTTGCTTAATTGATTTCTAGTATTTTTCAGTAGTGAGGGAGTTACTAGCTTCCAAGCATAGAAGACCTAAAAAATACACCTATAAGAGTCTAAATTTTAGAAATCATAATTATTTTAGATTTAGAAATCTAAATAACAGTACAATTCAAGGAAAAATCAGTTAAAATAAATGGGGACATGTACTACTCCTTTAAATTTACCAATTTAATATCAAAACTTTTATAGAGTTATGTTTTGATAACTCAAGTTACATTTCAGTTTTCAGCTATACTTCTATTTTAGTCTCTTGATTTTAAATGCCTCTTGTTCCACGTATATATCTTTTCATCCGATCACTAGCATATCTCTTATTCCTAAAGAAAAGACATTCAGATATTTTAAAGCATGCAAATGCAATTTTCCTTATCATAAATGCATATCAGGCTTTTTCTAAATATTACTTTACTGAGTTTGATATTATATGTTAATCATATCAGTATATATGTGCATAATATTTACTTACATATATGACATAGTCATGTAATTGTAATAGTAGAAATTATTTTGCATGTTACTGAAGTCTTTCAATAAATTAAATAGCTACTTGTATGTTTACTGTTTATGATATAAGGAAGAAAAAGTATCTCTATAACACAAGATAGTCTAAGGAGAAATCATACACATTTACTTCAAATGGTTATTATGTGATGTGGCAGCCTTCTTAAATTATGAATAATTTATGAGTAATTAATAAATAGCTTTATTAATAATGATTATTAATAACTAATAAACATGTTAATCTGAATGATTTTTTTTGAGACAGGGTCTCGCTTTTGTAGTTCAGGCTGGCCCTAAGCTCAGGCTCAAACTCACATCACAGCAATCCTCCTGCCTCTGCCTCCCAAGTGCTGGAATGACAGGTGTGAGCCACCACACCTGGCACTATGGTATGTGATACTGGTTGCTGCTGGGCGTGAGTCTCCACGTCCAGTATTGTATGTGGTTACTGCGGTATTGAACTGGTGCCCTTGCGCTTGCAGGACAGGCGCCAGAACCACTGAGCTAAATCCCTGGCCAATCTGAATGATTTTTTTCTCTAGTTTGATGAAAGAAAGTTTTGAGAAAATGTAATGGGACAAAGGGTATGAGTCATTGAGTTACTGAAAACTGGGGAAATCTTGTTGAGACTCATTCATTCATATTCCATTCAATACTTCTGAAGTTGTTTATAAAATTGTTTTCTTTGAGTCAGGGAGGTCTCCTCTTACATGAGCATCTTCTGTTTTGCTTGAGGGAAGGTCAGGAATTCATTCTTGTACCTTCTATTTCTCAAAATTCCTCAGTTTAAAATTTATAATGTGCAGAGATATTTTGTTAGCATATGTTCAACTTCACTGATTGTTTATGAAGAACAACCTTGATTTTGATGTGCTGACATTTTGGTCTCATATAAAACATTTTTATCATGAAAGGATAAATTCCTCATTTCTTCTCGTAACTGTATAGTCATCATTAATCTGTAAACAAGTGATTAAATTGGGACATTTAATGATATTTGTTTTGTAGTTAAAGATCCAATTTTACTCTTCTTTATATAATGATCCATATTTTTTGGCAACTGTTGCCAAATAACTCCTCTTTTTCCTGTGTTTGTAATGTAATCTCTTGAACTAAGTGTCCTTGAATAGATAAGTCCATTTAGGCTTTTAAAATTTTTGTTGGTCTGTGACTTATTGGCTTATATTTTTACCTGCATCTCATTACTGACATAGTTTTATTATAATATTGATAGGTACTATAGCAGGATGGTTTTCAGTTTGATTGTATGTTCTCTTTCTTAAAAGATGTTTTTGATATTTGTGCATATGTTTCCATGTTCAATTTAAAATTAATATTTTTTGAGTTTTCCTAAAAACCTTCACATGAACCAACTTGAATTTGACAGTTGATTTTATGAGGGTGTGGTAGGGTTGCCATCATTGTAATGTTGGATTCTCCCAATCAAAGATAATATTTTACCTCACTTACTTTCATGTTCTGTGCCACTATAAAAAGTTTAACATTTTGTTTATTCTGTTTTTACTTGATATTTAATCTTCTTATTTTTTATCAGATCTCAGACAAACAAAGGAATTTGTAAGGCAGTCCTATCTGGCCCCATTGCTGATGTTTCTATTAGTTGAGAAACAGCCGGAAACTATCTAGGACTAAAGGGTGAGGTGGAACCAGTGCTGACAGAAAATGAACAAAGTAGGATTGCCATTAATCAGAACTGGAGAACAGACACCGATAAAGTCTGCTGCAGATCTAACAGCGTTGTATCTCCTGAGGTCATGACACAGTTGTAAAATGCCAGAAAAAACCCACTTTGAGGGATTATTGCTTCTCCTCCGTGATGCCCCAGATCTGCTTTGCCTGATTCATTAATTACAGAAGACGTCCAATTGCTTACATGCCCTGCTGCCTCCAGATAGCCAATCACTAGTTAATCCCTGCATCTTCCAGTCCCACTCTAGGAACAGGAACTGTTCCAGACTTGCTTTCCTTAGGACTTTCCTCCATTCACTCCGAGGGAACCCATGTCTAGCAAAAGATAACTCTCCTTTTTATCTTGTCTACCAATATTTCTCTTTTCCTAATTTTCCCTCTAAATGCAATACAAAATTAAATGTATTTTATTAGATTATAGAAGGATTAAACATAATAAATTATAGTAGTTTGCTTTTGGAGATTCTATGAACATGCTCCAGTACTTTTCTAACCATGATACTTTAGTCATTTTTCTGTCAGAACTCTTAGCAATTTTCTTTCCCAACACTACCATGCTGATCTAAGTTAGGCTGGGCCACTAGCAGTGTTAAAAACACAACATGAGAAATTTCTATTAATTCTCAAGAAGTTAAAAGAAACTCATGAAGTGAGCAAAAATAATAAAATACATGATTCATATACTTTACATATTTAAAGTCAAATCACATTTTTCCTTCAGAGAAGATAATTCTAACATCCATACTTTTTATGATCTTTGTCCAGAACAAGATCCTAGTTCATCCGTATTTACAGTGCTTTGGGTTTGGTGAGCTTCTTGGATCTGTGGTTCTGTAGCTTTCATTAAATGCAAAAATATTTCAGCTTCTATTTCTTGAAAATAAAATTTCCCTGTTTCTATTTCTCACTCTATGTCTCTGCCTATCATATTTAACTATCTGATGTTATTCACAGATCTCTTAGGATTTTTAATTTGCTCTCCTCATTTTGTCCTTCATTTTTATAAAGTTTATTCCTTTATCTTCTATTCCCCCTATTTTTACCTTTATAATAGTTAATATTTCAATGTTTAGTTTTAAGTATTCTTTTTCATCTTTAGAAATGAATTCTTATCTTATATTTTCTTTATCTCTTTTCATGATGTTTGCATTTTCTTGATTAAATAGACCATATTTAAAACAACAATATCAATATTCTTTTCTGTTAAATCCATCATTTCTCTTGTTTCTGAATGTGTTTTCATTGTTGTACCAGGTATGGAATATACAATATGGCTTCTTTGTATGTCTGGAAACTTTTTAAAAATCACATTCTAGATTATACTGTGCTTACTGGACATTTATGTAATCTTTAAAGTACATGAGGCTTTGCTCTGGCAGTCATTTTTAAGTGACCTGGAATTTTTTGATTTATTCACACTGTGTGTTATGTTCTGGTAATGTTATCCAAGCAATGACTTTTTAGTTTAATTAGTTTCATTACTAAAGGTCTTTCCAAGAACAGAATTTAATGCCTTCTACTTAATGGGATCTCTCCACTAAGGCTGATGGTAGGTTTGTGTAAAGCCCAGGAAATTGCTTTCTTGGGGATGTGTCAGATCTTTTGATACACAGAACATTAATTTGGTCCAAGCCACAAAGGGACTTTGAGGATCTGCAGTGCAATGTGCCCCTGTAAAATGCTTCCTTCAGTTTCCTTGTTCCACAGAGCAGGGCTCCAGTGCCAGCCTCAGCTCCACACTCCATTCAGGAAGGAAGTGGTTCTCTGTTGGGAGCTGCTCCCTTCGGCTGCAGACTAGAAACCTGCTCCAGGAAGAAAAGATGGCTGGCCATCAGCCTTGCTTCTCTATTCATCCTGCCCTATTTTTGTACATATTGGTGGCTCATGTATTATGTAGAGAAATCAATTCCCGCAGGTGTTAATCATTTTTAACTTGTACATCCTTTTTAATACACTGTCCTTGTTTTATTTTAAAAGTTAGTTCCGTAAGCCTCACCGAATGATATATTCAACGGTCTTGTTTTAAAATATTTTAAGCAACAATTTATATATTATTAAAAACTTATTGAAACATCTTTCAAGAAGTCTGGGCTTAATTTGTTTTCTTTAAATTACACTTTTAACTTTTTCTTTAAAGTAACTTTTATATTAAAGGTTTTGTATTTTTGTAGCCCATTTTAATCTTCTTTCTATTTTGTTACATCTTGCCAAAGTTTTGTCTATTTTGTGCACTTTTTTTCCAGAAATCAAATTTTAAAACAATATTTTTGGGGTTTTACTGTGATTGTGTTTCTCTATTTCATTGAGTCTGGAAATTAATCTGTTATTTATTTCCTATCTTATTTTGGATTCATTGTACTATACTCTTTTTAGTTTTAAAAATTTTTGAATTTCTTTTATTTTTTGTTTAAAATCGCTTCTAAATGCTGAGAAATTTATGGCAAAGGCGTGGCTCCATAAGTTAGGGATGTGTGTAGAAACAATAAACTCTCTGGTGTATGTAGAAATGACATGACATTTTATTTTATCAAGTTGTCAAATATTAGAGAATTGTGCAGTTTCATGAGTTGATAACTTTTGAGTCTGAAGAAGAAATGCACTCATGTACCATGACAGGGTATTCATCCTGTTGTAGCTATGTAAGAGAAATTCTGACAATATTTAGAGAAAGGAAGAATGAGTGTGTTATAAAATAGTCAAGTTCCTGGATATATTCTTTAGGGAAAATCTACTAAACGATCAACTTCTGGAGGCAAGAGCAGTTTTTTCTTTTGCACACATGCTTGGCCAGTGTAGAATACATATGAGGCAGTTAACACATTGGATGGATTTTGTGATCCTTTCACATGAGCGTTATGAATAGACAGAAAGATACACGTAGAGATAGTGGTTGTAGTAGGATTTTCAATAGCAAAGAGACCTTTATCAGATTCACCACTGCATGAACAGATCAGAGAAATGTGATGAGGGTACAGGATGGAACATTATGATAAGCAGAAGTAGGAAAAGTAAAATAGCAGGACTAGGTAAGTGATAATGGAAGAGTAAGCACAAGTTGAAAGTAACATATTTTAAACAAAAATACATATATAATAAAACTTTCCTTTTATAAAGGAGAGTATAGTATAAGGTCATTTGTTTAAGCAATTGGAATAGGTCAGGCAATGGAAATAACAATGAATAGGACATTCAATTTTGGGTCAAAACAATAACATATAATGAAGATGCAGAGGAACTTTGCAATGACTGGTCTTGGCTGCATGTCAAGTTTAATTTTCACCTCTGGAGTAGATGGAAGAAAAACTGTAAGCACATGCCATTTTGATTTGTTTTCTTCTTTAAAACATAAAATTCAGTTCATTTGTGACAGTTGTTCTAGAAGTCTTAATATAACAAATTGCATCTTTTACTAAGGGAACTGATCATGTGCCCCATGCTGGTTATTTCTTTGAGATTAATTTATAGTTAATAACATTCTAGTTTGCCACAGTGTGAGAGAAAAACCACCTGTTTGTTTAGGAACAAATATAACTTTGTAAGCAAAGGGCTCATTTTACAAAATGATCGAATACTTTTATGTAACTTTTTATGTAAGATTAGAATCGAGGAACTGAAAGTTAGAGTAGACAGTGGTTGTCTACTGGCCTAGTGGCACACTTAGCAAATGACTCTGACCTGAAGTGGGCTCATTTGGGGCAGTAGACTGGGCTGTGTTCACAGTGGCAGAGTTGATAACTCCTAAGCTGAGCTGGAGGAAGCTGTTGGCCTTCCCCATGAACCAAAGCTGTTCTTGTGGCATCCTAAGCAAAGCAGAGGAGCCACGGAGGCCCCTATTGAGCAAATGAACAGACGGTATGCTTGCAGTGCCAGAGCATTAAGACAAAGGGATCAGTTTTCAGAATAGAGCTCTTTTATCTCCTTTAGATTTATTCCTACATATTTCATTTTTTGGGATGCTATTATGAAAGAGACTGACTTACTAATTTCTGTCTCAGTGGGACTGCTGTTTGTGTATACAAAGGCTACTGATTTTTGAGCACTGACCTTGTATCCAGCTATGCTACTAAATTTGACAATTAAGTCCAGCAGTTTTTTATTTGAGTTTTTAGGATCCTCTAGAGAGAGTATCATGTCATCAGCAAATAATGACAATTTAACTTCTTCTTTTCCTATCTTTATTCCTTTTATTTCTTTCTTTTGCCTAATTACTGCGGCTAATATTTCTAGGGCTATATTGAACAGAAGTGGTGAGAGTAAACATCTTTGTCTTGTTCCTGATTTCATTGTGGAAGGTTTCAGTTTTTTATTATGTAGTATGATGCTGGCTGATGGTTTCTCATAGATAGCTTTTATTAGCTTGAGATACAGTCCATCTATTCCAATTTTCTGTAGGGTTTTGAACATGAGGATGGATTTTGTCAAATGCTTTTTCTGCACCAATTGAGATGACCATATGGTTTTTGTCCTTGAGTCTGTTAATATAGTGTTTTACATTTATTGATTTGCATATGTTGAACCATACTTGCATCCCTCGGATGAATCCAACTTGGTCAGGGTGTACAATCTTTTTGGTGATTCTCTATTCTGTTTGCCAGTATCTTATTCAGGAATTTTGCATCAATGTTCATTAAGGAGATTGGTCTATAGTTCTCTTGTTCAGTTGGGTCTTTCTTTGCTTTTGGAATCAAGGTAATGGTTGCTTCCATGAATGAATTTGGAAGTACTGTTTCCTTTTCAGTTCCATTAAAGAATTTGAGAAGTAGTGGCACTAATTGTTCTTTAAAATTTTTGTAGAATTTAGCAGTAAAGCCATCAGGTCCAGGGCTTTTATCTATTGTAGGTTTTTTAATTAAATTTTCAATTTCAGATTGATGTTAGGTTGTTTAACATTCCTATGTCTTCTTCATTCAGCTTTGGATGTTCTATGTGTCTAGAAATGTATCCATTTATTATACATTTTCCATTTTGTTGAAGTACAAAATTTCAAAGTAGGTGTTTATTATCCTCTGGACTTCTTCTGTGTTCATGGTTATTTCTCTCTTTTCATTCCTAATAGCATTGATATGAGCCTTTTACTTCATTTGATAAGGTTGGCTAAGGGTCTGTTAATTTTTTTATCCTTTCAAAGAACCAGCTCTTCAATTCATTGATTTTTTGTATCATTCTCTTAGATTCTATTGCAGTAATTTCTGCTCTGATCTTTATAATTTCTTGCCTAGTATGAGCTTTGGGTTTGTCTTTCTCCTCTTATTCTAGTTGCTTGAGGTTCATCACTAGATTGTTTATTAGAGCTTGTTATGTTTTCCAGATGTATGCATTCATTGCTATGAATTTTCGTGGTCCAATTGCTTTCATCGTGTCCCATAAATTTCTATATGTTGCATTGGGGTTATTTTTAGTTGTAAGAACTATTTAATTTCTTCTGTGACCCATTGGTTGGTCAGCAAAGTGTTGATACAAGAAGATATCAAAAAAAAATTGGAAAGATACACCTTTCTCCTGGTAGGAAGAATCAATACTGTCAAAATGACTATACTCCCACAACTATTATATAGATTCAATGAAATTCCAGTTGAAACCCAACAGCATATTTCAGAGATCTAGAGAAAAAAATCCACACTTTCATCTGGAACCACAAAAGACCTAGAACAGCGAAAGCCGTTCTAAGCAACAAGGGCATGATAGGTGTTATTATGACCCCCAATCTGAAACTATACTATGAAGCAACTGTGATAAAAACTGCATGGTACTGGCAAAGTAACAGATGTGAGGATCAGTGAAGTAGATTAGAAGATCCAGAAACAGCTCTAGATACACTAAGTCACCTCATCTTTGACAAAGGAGCTAAAAATCCTCAGTGGAGGAAAAATAGCCTCTTTAATAAATGGTGCTGGAAAAACCGGGTTTTAACCTGTCAAAGACTAAAATTAGACCTATCTCTTTCACCATGTATCAAGCTAAAATCAAAGTGGATAAGAGACCTAAATATTAAAACAGAAACACTAAACCTGCTACAAAACCGGTAAGGTAAGACTCTTAAAGACATTGGCTTAGGGAAAGACTTCATGAACAAAACCTTTATAGCATGTGAATTGGCAGAAGAAACGAACAAGTGGGATTTCATTCTATTAAAAAGCTTCTTCAGAGCAAAGAAAACCACCAACAGAACAAAAAGACAACTGACAATATGGGAAAGAAGCTTTACCAACTGTTTCTCAGAAGAAGGGCTACTATCTAGAATATATGAAGAGCTTTAAAAAATCAGCCCATCCATGGCAGGGCATTTAGCTCAGTGGTTCCAGATCCTGTCTTGCAAGCGCAAGGGCCCGGGTTTGATTCCCTGGTAACCACATACAATACTGGGTGGAGACTCATGCCCAGTATCACATACCACAGTGCAGGGCATGGTGGCTCAAGCCTGTAACCCCAGCACTCGGGAGGCAGAGGCAGGAGGTTTGCTGTGATGTGAGTTTGAGGCTGAGCTCAGGGCCAGCCTGAACTACAAAGTGAGACCCTGTCACAAAAAAAAAAAATTAGCCCATTCAAATTTAAGACCCAGTTCAACAATGGGCATCTGAAATGAACAGATACTTTCAGAGGAAGAATTAAGAGCAGCTAAGAAGTATATGAAGAAATGCTCAACATCATTGGTCATTCGAGTGATGCAGATGAAAACAGCCCTGAGATTTCATCTCACTCCACAAAGAATGGCTGATATCTCAGAATTAGCCAGCAACAAATGTTGGCAAGGCTGCAAAGAATAAGGAACTTTTCTCCACTGTTGGTGGCGGTGTAGACTTGTACAAACTCTGTGGAAATTAGTTGGGAGATTCCTCACAAAGCTAGGATTGGAGGTCCCACTTTATGTGACCATTGCTCACTAGTTATATACACAAATAATTAATAGATTCATATCATAGCGACATATATTCACTCATGTTTATAGCAGTTCAGTTAGTGCTTGCTAAATCTTGGAAACAACCAAAATGTCCGTCAACAAGAGACTGGATAAAGATGTGGTTCTTTAATAGAATAAAATTTTATTCTGCCATTAAAAATGATAAGATTGAGTCATTCATACTCAAATGGATATACCTTCAGGACATCTTCATAAGTGAATTAAATAGGTCACAGATATGTAAGTATCATATCTTTTCTCTGGCATAAGAAAATGACGTAAATGAGTTCTAGTATACATAGTTGATATTGTGAAATATAAATATTTAAAAGGAAAGAGGGTGTAGTGGTAAATACGAGGGGAAAAATGTGATAGTAATAAAAAAGGAAACAAAGTTTATGTATATGGGGGTGCCGTTTGTAGGGTGGGTGGGGGAAGGAAAAAATAAGAATCAAGTCGTGTCATATTCTGGTACAGACTCTCAATGTTGAATGTGCTGATGATGTATATTCATAATGTATCAATAAAGATTTGAATTTAAAAAAAGACAAAGGGGTCAGGATGTAAAGCACAAGATGAAAACAACGATGAAAGCTGAGCCTCCTGTTTTCAGTTCCTATTCTAATCCACATTTGCTTTTTAGAGAAGCTCGGCAGTTACAAGATGTATCTTGGTTCTCTACCTAAAATTTTTATTATCCTCTTATCATTTTATAATTTTAAATAAAGGAGTCTATTTTCCATTAGCAATAATTTAGTAGCTTGGAAAGTGACTACGACATTCAGTTTTTTAATCAGGCTAAGGATTTTTTTGCATTCCACTTATAATTTTTCTTTTTAACTATAGGTGTCTCTCTGTTTTGATATGCATATTTTAAAAAAATTTCATAAGGTCACATAATAACTTATTTATCCCTTTTACATCTACATCAACCTTTTGTGAGTACCTTGGTAGTTGAGTTTTAGTCTATTTTAAGTAATATTACATTGAATATGCCAGTCAATTATTTTTGGTAAATATTTATTTTTCATGTCAAGGTATTACTTAGGACTGAAATTGTTGTATCATTGAAATATGAGGTGAGTGTGAAGTCACAAGTCCAGTGGGTGTTTAAATTTAAAACATGACGTTGTAAAGACATATTTTCCTTAGTCTTCCTCACAATACTTTGCGTCACTTCAAGCTGACATATCCTGTCACTTTGCCACTTCCTGCAGCAGTGCAGAGTCTTCTTTTTGTAAGCATTATCCTGCTGCCTGGATATCCTGAGTCGCTCTGAAACATTTATCTTTCATAATCATTTTGACTTTAAGAAGCAGCCACAAGTGGCAGATAGAATAACTGAAGTGGATGACACACTGTGACATTTTTAGTTGAGAGAAATTCCTATTAATGTTTTAAACAAATTAACCATGTACACTGAGGCAGTCATGGAGAGTCACCAAAGAAGGACTTTGAGAACTGCTTCCCAAAGCAGCAAGAAGAAATGAATGGCATACCTGAAGAGGAGGTGTATTCTGGGGAGGATTAGTGGCACTGTACTGTAGCATCAATTTTTAAATATGCACTTAAGCATTCTCCATATTTTCTGATCACGCGTTGTATAGACATTCATCTTTGAGAACTCTCACCATTACGTTTTACAAAATGCTGCTACCAATTTGCACTTAACTTAGGCGGATTCTGTGTACTTCACATGCTGACATCAATTGGTGTTACCTATCTGGATGATGTCCAGTAAAATCAATGTCTAATAAATTTGATCTTCTTTTCATTTATTATTGTCACATTACTAGCCTCTTTGTAAAAAAAGCTGTCCATGTCTTTGCCATTTAAAAATTGATTTTCTCTTTTTCTAAGTAATTTAGGACTCTTTTTATAGTTGCATGTTGCTTTAATGACAGCAATATATTCTGAAAAGATGTTTCTAAGCAATTATTTGTGCAAACGCCATAAAGTCCCCTCACATAAACCTAGACAGCACGTTCTACTTCACACCTCGACTGTGCATTACATTCTATTATTCCTAGGCTACAAAACTCTATAGCAGGTCACTCTCCTGAACAGCACAGGCAACACAATGGTATTTATATATGTAAATAATCTCACTGATAAAGTTCATGTAACAATGTAAAATAGGTTATACCCGTGCCACATACATCATAGATGGAGCTTGAAGAACTAATAGTTGCTCTTGGTAAGACAATGAGTAGACAGTGAGTAAATGTGAAGTCTTAGGGCCTTATTGTGTACCATTGTCAATTTTATAAACAGTGCATTTTGGCTGCACTAAATCATAAAAGAAGGATATCCTCATAAGTGAGATAATAGGTCACAGATAGGTACATATTGCATCTTTTCTCTGGTATGAGAAAATAAAGATGTAAATGAGTCCTAGAATTGTATGTTATATATTGTGAAATAGAAAATGCTCAAAGTAAAATAGGGTGAAGGGGGAAAAATGATGAGATTATAACAAAAAAGTAAGGAAACAAATTTTATGTATATGGGGGGGTGGTAGGGTGGGTAAGGCTATGGGAAAAAATGAGAATTAAGTTGTGTCTTATACTGCTACAAATCCCCATTATGGAGTGTAATCATGATGCATATATGTAATGTACCAATAAAGATTTTTAAAAAAGAATCTTTGTTTAACAACAAATTAACCTTAGCTTATCACATCTTTTCTATTTTAGAAACTTTCCATCTGTAAGGTTGTGGGAATTTTTGCTCAATAAGACAGCCTAAAATAAATATTGTAGAGTTGTTCAGAAATATTTTCTTTTGTGTATAAGCTTTTTATGTTTTTAATTTTTCTTGTAAAATTTTTAAAAATAAAAGCTAACCCACAAACTCACTGTTATCCTTGATTCACATAAGAACAAAGCCACCAGCATTGTCTTTCACTTTCACTGTCTTTCACCCTTCTTGTCTCATTGGGAGGTGTTCCATGTGGTAACACGTCATTCTTCAGAAATTCTTCCATAGTGATTTGTGTGACTTGTTTTTCTCATCATAGTTTTTTTTTTTTTTTTTTTTTTTTTTTTTTTTTTTTTTTTTTTTTTTTTTTTTTTT